>ML792570.1:4437-25600 GCA_009831015.1 Picea engelmannii
TTCCTTTGAGGTGCTTAGTCGCTCGTTTAGGACCTCAAAACGACCCTATTTTAGGACCTTGAAATCATAACAAAAATGACCAAGATGGAGAATTGTGATGAGTCAACGGAAGAGGTGGGTGGCCACTGATAACCACCTAGATCCATCCTCCTCCCTTAAGGAGAAATGGTCCCCATTGCGTCAAGTTCCCTTAAGAGATGGGGAAAATTTTGCTAAATTTGAACCTTGGTGAGCCACTTGCCTTGTTGAAGTATATGTTATGCTTTGAAAACTTGATAGAGTTGTATGTTCTACTGACATATTCCCTTCATCCTAGTGTCCATGATTTGATCCACTAGAGCTTGCATAATGTAGTATTGAGTTATGTAGGGGCCAATTGCTCAACTACGTTTGAGGTGTCCAACAGAGGTGCGAAATATGGTCGAAGCAGCTCCACATAAAATACTCGGTGTAAGCCAAGGAAAAAAAGAATATTAAATTTGAAATCATTGTCATCCACAACCTTTGTGATGGTGTAAGGCCCATATCGAAGTGGTCGAAGCTTCCTATGGGGGCCTGAGAGATGCTTTTTTGGCAAATGCAACCACACCTTGTCACCAACCTGAAACTTGTGAGGAACCTGATGCTGGTCATGTCGCTGCTTATAATTGGCATTGGCCTTCTCCAAGATATCATGAACTTGTTGTTGGAGGTGTTGGATCCATTCAAAAAATTTGGTTTCTCTATCTACCTTGGTCTCATCATGGGAGGACTGCATTGGGGAAGATGGAACGAGCATAGCTACATCAATGGGGGCCAATGGTTGGAACCCCAAGCACACCGGAAAAGGGTTGTGTCCAATGGAGCTGTGGAGGGATTTGTTATAGCTATGCTAAACATATGGAACACTCTAATCCATGTAAGTGGATTCTTGGAGTTGTACATACATAGGATATGCACAATCATTATGTTTACCACTTCTGTTGTCCTTTTATTTGGGGATGAAAGGAAATCAATTTTGGTTAGGTTAGTGTCCATTAGAGACTATAGGTTGGACCAGAAAGTACAGAGGAATTTGTTGTCCCTATCTGAAATAATGGTCTGTGTTAACCCGAAATGAACCCAAATCTTCCCAAAGAATAACTTAGCAGTGACCTCACTTATGATACTCTTTTTAAATGGTGTCAAAATGACCATCTTAGAGAGTTGAATGACAACAAAAAAAACACATTCATGCCCATGTTTGGTTGAGGGAAAACCTGAAATGTAATCCATGGAGACATACTCCCAAGGCTTGTTTGGGGTGAGTAGAGGAGTGTACATCCCCTGCTTCTTGATGGTCGACTTAGCGATGGAAAAGACAATGCTTGACTTGATATACTAGTTGACATCCTGTCAAAGTTTTGGTCGGTAAAAATGCTTCTGAAGTACAACTAGTGCCTTCTCCACACCGAAGTGCTCTGCCACCTGATTAAAATGTGCCTCTCAAATTAGCTTTGCATGCTCGCTTGAAGGAACACAAAGATGGCCTAGATAGCACAAGAGTGCATCTTAGAGGTGGAAGTATGGAACTTGTTTGTCGACACTCGATGTATGATAAATAGTAGCAATGTTAGAGTCATTGTTATGTGATTGTGGCCACCTTGAGATCTCATGGCCATATGAGTTAAGAACTATGGTGAGTGCCACAATTGAGGTCGATTGGGGCAGTCTGCAACAGAGTTGGCACTGCCCTTATTATACTTAATGTTTAAGTGGAATTGTTGTAGGTATGTGGACCATTTTTTTTGGTGATTATTCTATATATTTCCCTGTGTCTGCATGAACTGCAAAGGATTGTGATCAATGTGAATGATTGTTTCCTTTCCCAGAATATAATGCTTCCACTTTCGACATGCATGCACATTAGAGTACATCTCCTTGTCACAGGGGGTATATCTACAAACAACATCAGATAATGTTTAACTATGATAGGTTACCATATTTCCCTATTGAGTGAGGAAAACACTGATAGAATAGTAAGAGACATCTGTCTGAATCTCAAATGGTTGTTGCAGGTTTAGAAATGTGAGGAATGGTGTAGAATATAAGCGGTGTTTCAGATCCTAGAATTATTTCTGCTATGGTTCAGACAAGGAAAACTTGCCTTTAGCTTCCCCCTTGGTCATTTGACTTAAGGGCCAAGTGATATGAGAGAAACTCAACACGAACCAACGATAGACGTTGGTGAGGCCCAAGAAGATGCAGAGCTCTGTCAAATTTTTCAGGGTTGGCCAATCGTGAATGAATTAGATCTTGGCTGGTTCCACATGCACCCCATGTTCGTCCATGATGTATCCTAAGTATTGGATTCTATGCATACCGAATTAACATTTCTCCATATTGGTGTATAACTTGTGTTGTCACAGGGTGCTTAGGACCTATTGAATGTGTTGCAAGTGCTTTGCTCATGTTTGGATAAAGACGAGGATGCCATCCAAATAGATGAACTTATAAGAGTTTGTGAATGACCACAAGATATCATCCATCATCCTCATGAATGTCGTTGGAGCATTAGTGAAGCCTAAAGGCATGAACAACCACTCAAATAGGCCCTCTTTAGATTTGAAGGCTGTCTTCCATATATCAATTAATTTTATAGGAACCTGGTGATAACGTGACTTCATATTAGTCTTACTGAAGAACTTGGCAACCTTAATTTGATCAAGAATATCGTCAATTTGGGGGACTTCCTATCAATTCTTGATAGTGATTTGGTTTAAGGCTCTATAATCAATACAAAGTTGTAATGTCCCATCCTTCTTCTACATAAACACAATTGGGCTCCCACAAGGTGAGGAGCTCAATCAAATGTGGCCCTTTTAGATGAGATCATGATTTTGACACTTTATTTCCTCATTCTCCAGAAGGGAGCGTTTGCATATTGGACCATTGGGTAAGGGGGCACCATATATCAAATCAATGGGATGTTTGACTTGATAGTGCAGATGCACCCCTACAAGTGAAGAGAAGAGGTTGTTGTACTCCTCTACAATATTGTCCACCTACTTCTGCTGTGTAGAGAGACCTTGTGCTCAAGTTGTGCTAGTCACAATAACCTTTCATTCATCCTCGAACCAAACCATGAAGAGGACAAAATTTCCAGTCTGAGAGATTACCTTTCAACATTGTTTGTCGAGATCAATGAAATCGCAGTAGTTGGAAATACCTTTGGTACCCTGTAGGGATGACCTCCCAAAGTAATAATGACACTACGGGGTTGGGACTCATAAACAACATGACGTTTCCACGTATAAGGTTGTCCCAAAAGAACTATTGATAAATTGGGTTAGTTTCCATTGATGCTAACCCTTGAAGAAAGTTCGGTAGCGAATTCTGGTATCACAAAGGTTTGGGTAATGGACCCAAGTTTGTTTGATGGATAATGGTATGAGTTTTGATATATTTTCAAGTAAGAATATTCTAGATGGATAGTACATGTCATGCCATTTCCAGTGGTACGTGGAATGTCACATAACTCCTCATGGTTAGAGAGTTATGGCCATGTGAAGTTGGAGAACCCTCATGAGTCATCTAGAAGCCCCCAAAAGTCAAAGTGTTTGCAAAAGAAATTATTTAAATAATAAAGTTAATGGAGAACTCCCTAAAATACGGAAAGTGGGATGCTACATGAAAGTATAAATAAGAGGCAAGGCTCTCTCATTTAAAACACACTTGAATATCACTGAATATCTATTTTTGTGAAAGGTTATTTGGGAAGGTATTATTGATAGAGAAAAATTGCAGCAGAAAAAGTGCGGTAGAAAAAGTGCGATAGAAAAATCACGGTAGAAAAAGTGCAGCAGAAAAATCACGGAAGAAAATTCAAGGCAGAAAAACCACGACAGAAAAAGTGCGGCAGAAAAAGTGTGGCAGAAAAATCGCGGAAACAACATGGTTGGGGTCTATTTATGAGATATATGACACATCTTGTTTGAGGTATGTTTTGTGAGCTATGGTTTAGCTGTTGAGATGGTATTGGATGTTCAATATTGCTACATATATTAGATTTGTTGAGGGATACAATTGGTATTTTGTTGTTGGTATTTGGCATATGGGTATTGGTGTTTTGGTTGTGATGTGTTGCTGAATTTGTTGGTTTAGCTTGAGGCTACATAACAGTGAGGTTGTGACAAATGGTTTGATGTAAGGTTTTATGGTATTTGGTTATGGATAGTGTGATGTATTGCTAAAGAAATTTTGATGGTTATATTGGTATATGTACTTGGTGTATGTTTGAGGTACATGGTTGAGACAAGTAGTTGATGAGTTGGCACATACACGAGGTGTATACTTGATGATGTTGATACATCTTGATGAGTCATAGTTGATGTGTATTTGATGCATGATTGGTACATATTGGGTGCATGGTTGATTCACTCATTGATGGTACATGTTGAGGTATAGGTTGATGCATGGTTGATGCACTTGTCTATGTTACAGGTTGATTACAGGTTGATTGGTACAAGTCTACAACAATATATCTCACAACAATAGTGTGGCAAAGGTTCCATCATTCTACTTCTACGTCAGGGCGGTTGGACGGGGCAAAGAAAAGTGGTTGTAGATGAAGAACTTAGGGGGTTGTATCCTCCTTCTGGTTATGGCAAAAGAATTGGGGAGTTGGAGCTTCCCTCAGGTTGTAGCTTGAGAAACTAGGGGGTTGGAGCCTCCTTCCAGTTGTAGCTGGAAAACAAAGGAAGTTGGTGCTTCCAATGAATGTAATTCTTCAAGACATATAAGAAAACACATTATGTGGTTTTCTCCCACTTTGAGCTTCCACGTAAACAAACTGGTGTACTGTGTATGTGTATGATTGCTCATTTGTTCATTGTTTATTTACTCAACAATTAATGGATGATAATGCTACAATGATATAACACTTGCATTATATGGTTGAAAAGGTTTAAATTGCTCTATTACTAATTCACCCACCCTCTTAGTAATCCAACAATTGGTATTAGAGCAGGCTCCTTCAGAAATTAGTTTAACCACTAGAAGGTAGATCATGGAGAGCAACAACATTTATAAAAATTGAATACCACAATTTGATGGAAAAAAGTATGCATTTTGGAGCAGAAGGATGAAAACATATATGCAGGCACAAGGATTTGAAATATGACAATCAGTTGTAGATGGATACAAAGAACCAACAATTCCGTCGTCAAATTAAAGAGCAATGAAACTCGGGAAAAATAATTCCAAAGCCACAAATGCACTTCTGAATGGTCTTTGTGAATCAGTATACACCAAGTTTATACATTGTAAATCCGCTAAAGAGATTTGGGACAAGCTCCAAAATATTTATGAAGTAGATTACAAAGTCAAAGCACCGAAGTTTCAAACTTACAGAGGTCAGTTCGAACAACTAAAGAAGAAGGAAGATGATAATATTACAACTTACTTCTTACAAGTCGATGAAACATTAAACACAATCATAGGATTGGGAGAAGAAATTAAAGAATCTATAATTTTTCAAAAGGTACTAAGATCTCTTCCTATGAGATTTGATCCTAAGATATCATCACTAGAATAAAGAGTAGATCTAGACTCATTAAGCATGGACGAACTACATGGAATCTTCACAGCATATGAAATGAGAACTGAATAGGAAAATCCAGAAATAAAAGAAGCAACTCTCAAAGCATCCAAAAGGCCAAAGAAAAATGGAAAGCAAAAAGAAAAAGAACATAGCATCAACAATTACATCTCGGAAGATGATGAAGAAATGGCCAACTTTATCAGAAGATTGAATAAGGGAACCAACGACAGATATAAAGGTAAGTTTCCATTAATTTGTTTTAATTGTGATGGTATGGTCATTTTTCTAATAAATGTCCTCATAAGAAAAATAAGAGGAATGACATAGATTACTTAAATAGCAAACAAACATACAAAGGAAAAAGAACCACAAAGAAAGATTTCAAGAAAAACTTACGCACCAAAGAAGACATCTCCTCATCAGATGAAAATGAAGTCAGTGACAGTGAGACAGAAAGAGTTCTATTCATGGCAGTAAAAGACTCTGACAAAGAAGACACTGAAGAATCATATGAAGAGGCCGAAAAAAAATATGAAGAGACAAAAGTTGACTACCAAGAATAATTGTTG
Source organism: Picea engelmannii (assembly GCA_009831015.1). Taxonomy (NCBI): domain Eukaryota; kingdom Viridiplantae; phylum Streptophyta; class Pinopsida; order Pinales; family Pinaceae; genus Picea; species Picea engelmannii. Next base: position 10,567 of record ML792570.1, read on the forward strand.
TGTTCCATAGAAGTTATAAGAAGAGAGAAGAAGAAAAACAAGAAGCTACAACCGAAACTAGACAAGAAAAAAGACACTCAGGAACCATAACAAATGATCACAAATTTGAAGATTCAAATAGAAGAAGATAAAAGAATTGAAGAAGCACCCAAAGAACAACTAGAAGAAAGAGATAGGATCATTGGAAATTTGGAAGCCGGGATTGTCACATTAAGAAAGGATATTCAAAAGAAAAATATGCAGAACAACTCAAAAGTTTTGGATGACATTATCAACAGTAAAAAAACTCATCATGACAAGTCTGAACTTGGGTATAATCAGATAGAAAAGGGATCAAGCTCCAAAACAACAAAACAATAAACATATCCAAAAATCTATGCAGAAACAATCAAAGGGGATAGGAAGATCTACAAGGAATATTATAGGGACACTCCTCCATCGAGAAGATTCAGATTTCAGAATCAACAACCAACATATAGGCCTCATGAACAAGAAGGATTCAAAATAGCAACTCTTTACAGAAGATCTTCAACTCCCAGGTATCAAACTATATTTTTTGGTTTAAGTTATGGATGTAATAATTTTGGACATAAAACTATGAATTGCAGATATAACATCGGGAACATAAACAACTTTGAAAGTCATACACAAAAGGGTTATCTAAGAAGGCCTAGTGAAACACATAGAATAAGTTACAACAGATTTGAATCATTGAGCACTGAAGTGGAATTCTACAAGTGTAACAACTTTGGACACATGAACAAAGATTGCAGATTGACATTTCCTCCTAGAGAACCACAACAGAACAACAACAATCACATACAAGAACATCATAAGAGAACATGGATAAGAAAGTAGAATCAGTATAGAAATGAAGAATGCACATTTGCTCTACAAGCTAAGCAGAGGAAACGTGGTTGGTATGTTGAAAGTGGCTATTAAAAACACATGACATGTGATAAAGACATGCATTAAGAAAGGAAAGAGATGGATCAATTTACTTTGGAAATGATGATTCAACTAAAATAATTGGAAAAGACACAGTCAGAATTGGAAACAAGAATACTAAGGAAAAAAATGTTCTACTAGTAGAAGATATGAAACATAATATTCTAAGTGTGAGTCAAATGTGTGACAAAGGTAATAAAGTTACTTTCGATTCACAAAAGTGCGAGATATGAAAATAAGGTTTAGGAAAATTGATTGCAACAACTGCAAGAACTTCAAGCAACATATATGTACTAAGTGAAATTGGAAATGAAAAGTGTTGTCTAGGAAAGGAAGATGAAAGTTGACTATGGCACAGAAGAATGGGTCACATACACTTTCATAACCTTGTCAAAGTTAGCAAAAAGGAAGCATATAGAGAAATGCCCCAGATTATGAAACCAACCAACACTTTATGCAAGCATGGTCAACAAGGAAAACAAACAAAGACCAGGTTTAAATCAAAAGAATATTCAATGACAAGACCACTGGAAATTGTACATACCGATCTAGTTGGACCAACTACAACAAAGGGTTTAAAATGTGAGAAATATTTTATGTTATTAGTTGATGATTATACAAGAATGAATGTAGTTTTCTTTCTCAGGAATAAGTCGGAAGCTTTTGAAAACTTCAAGGTCTACAAGGAAATGGTTGAAAATGAAATGGATTCAAAAATCAAATGTTTGAGATCTGATAATAGAGGGGAGTTCACTTCAAAGGAATTTATGGACTATTGCAACATGAATGGAATAAAAAGACAATTCTTTGTTGCTAGGACACCTCAATAGAATGGAGTTGTTGAAAGAAAGAACATGACAGTATAGGAAATGGCTCGAATAATGTTAATGGATTCCAAATTGACAAATATCTTTTGGACACATGTAGTGCATACAACGGTTCACATTCAAAACATAGTAATGCTCAGAAACACCACTAACAAAACTCCCTACGATCTATGGAAAGGAAGACCAACAAATGTGAAGCACTTCAGAGTATTTGGAAGCAAATGCTGCATTAAAAGAGAAGATGGTAGAATGGGAAAGTTTGACTCTCGTGTGGACAAAGGAGTACTTGTTGGTTACTCAAGTACAAATAAATCATACAAGTGTTACAATTTGAGGTTGAACAAAGTTGTGGAAAGCATCAATATAACAATTGATGAAAAAGGTGGACGAGAATTAAAGGAAGAAGAAAATGAATCAATGGAATAATTTTATGAAGAAGAAGCAGAAGATGAAGAAGAAGTAGAAGGGAAAGATGAAGAGGATCAGACAGAAGTAGAATAGAAAGTTCAACAAGTGCCTCCAAAGACACCTAGCAAACGAGTATAGAAGAATCATCCTTTAAATCAGATTGTCGGAAAGAAAGATGCAGGAGTTGAGACTAGAAGAACAATCCGTTCACCAGAACAAACACACCTAACACTCTCATCTACTATTGAACCAAACAGTTTTGAAGAGGCCATTAAGGATGAATTTTGGAATAAGGCCATGGATGAAGAATTGGATAAAATAAAGAATAATTACACTTGGGAATTGGTTCCGAGACCAAATAATAAGAATGTGATTGGCACAAAGTGCATATTCAAAAATAAATTAAATGAAGATGGACAGGTTACAAGGAACAAAGCTATATTGGTATGTAAAGGATATGCACAGGTTGAAGGAATTGACTTTGAAGAGACATTTTCTCTAGTTGCTAGAATGGAAGCAATCTGATTGCTCCTAGCTTATGCATGCTCCAAGAACATTAAAGTGTATTAGATGGACATGAAATAAACTTTTATGAACAGGGAACTTGAAGAACAAGTCTACATTGAACAACTAGAAGGATTAAAGTTGTCAGAGAACACAGATTATGTGTGTAAATTGAATAAGGCATTGTATGGTCTAAAACAGGCTCTTAGAGCATGGTACTCTAGACTAGATAAATATCTACAATAGGCAGGGTTTAGAAAAGGAAGTGCAGACAACAACCTCTACATCAAGGTAACTCAAGATAGTATTTTATTAATTGAAGTTTATGTTGATGATATTATTTTTTGAAGTATTAATAACAGGTTAAGCCATAAACTTGCAAATGATATGCATAATGAATTTGAAATGTCATTACTTGGAGAACTATCCTTCTTTTTGGGTCTTTAGATACATCAAAGAAACCAAGGAATTTTTATTTCTCAAACTAAGTATATCAGAGAAATGCTAAAGATGTTCGGAATGAAAGATTGCAAACCAGTTACCACTCCTATGAAAACTAGTTGCAAGTTGAGAAAAGATGATGATTCAAAGTCTACAGACCAGAGGCAATACATGTCAATGATTCGTAGCTTACTATATGTGACATCATCCAAACTAGATGTAATGCAAACAGTGGACAGGTGGCACGATTTCAAGCAACACCAAAGGAATCACATGTATTAACAGTGAAGAGGATTTTCAGATATCTCAAAGGAACATAAGAGTTTGGATTATGGTATCCAAAAGGAAATAATATATCACTTATTTCCTACATAGATGCAGATTGGGCAGGTTGCATTGATGACCGACGAAGCACCAGTGGAGAAATGTTCTACTTGGGTGAGTGTTTAGTATCATGGTTAAGCAAGAAACAATCACCGGTATCCTTATCTACAGTCGAGGCAGAGTATATCGCAGTAGCATCATGTTGTACATAGGTTCTATGGATGAAACAAAATCTGACATATATACAGGTTGAGTATCATGAGCCCATTCCAATCTATTGTGATAATACAAACACCATCAGTTTCTCAAAGAACCCGGTGATGCACTCCAAGACGAAGCACATTCCAATAAAGTATCACATTCTATGGGAATAAGTTGTAGAGAATAACATCAGAGTTGAATATGTGGGCACAAAATAAAAAGTGGCAGATATCTTTACAAAACCGCTTCCAAGAGAAGCCTTTGTGTATCTTCGCCAGAGAATCAGAGTAATTTCTACTCCAAAATGAATGATTTTGAATGCTTATATTATATGTCTTAGATTTACACGAGGAAGCACCATAAAGAGGATAGTTCAGGTTGGGAGATCATTTTCAGGAGAGTTTAGTCAGGGGGAGCAACCCTGGATGGAAAGATACCTTTGCCATTGATGACAAAGGGGGATAGATTTATCAGATGCAAAGATAAAATTGCTTGGAGAAAGAACATAGAGGCATGGTTCCAGGGGGAGCAATGGTAACAGGGGGAGGATGAGTGATGTGACTTCAGTATTGCATCATAGTGATTCCATCAATGCCAAAGGGGATATTGTTGATTAATTGGGTTAGTTGTCATTGATGTCAACTCTTGAAGAAAGTTCGGTAGAAAATTCTTATATCACAAATGTTTGGGTAATGAACCCAAGTTTGTTTGATGGATAATGATATGTCTTTTGATATATTTGAAATTAAGACTATTCTAGATGGATATTACATGTCATTCCATTTCCATTGGTATGTGGAACGTCACATAACTCATCACAGTTAGAGAGTTATGGCCATGTGAAGTTGGAGAACCCTCATGAGTCATCTAGAAGCCCCAAAAAGTCAAAGTGTTTGCAAAATAAATGATTTAAATAATAAAGTTAATGGAGAGATCCCTAAAATAAGGAAAGTGGGATGCTACATGAAAGTATAAATAAGAGGCTCGACTTTCTCATTTAAAACACACTTGAATATCATTGAATATTTATTTTTGTGAAAGGTTATTTGGGAAGGTATTATTGATAGAGAAAAATTGTAGCAGAAAAAGTGCGACAAAAAAATCGCGGCATAAAAAGTGCGACAGAAAAATCGCAGCAAAAAAAAGTGCGGCAGAAAAATCACAGCAGAAAAAGTGTGGCAAAAAAATCATGGCAATGCCCAAAGGGGTTGGATCCAATGGTGGAAAGCGAGGATTTTTTCACCGTTGGACAAGGTTCAATTCTCGTGAGGGCTTTACCTGGAGCCATGGGGACACCTTGAGGTAGTGGTCGAATGTGTGGTTGTACCTAGAGATACTATAATAAATGGTATTGTGACCCATGCACACATAAGTGGATCAAAGCCCACCCCCATGTCCTTCAACTTTAAAATTGGCCCCCGGGGGGGTAGCTCAATTGGCAAGTGTCTTGAAAATGAAGTTCCATGAGGTTTCGAGTTCAACTCCTCCCAACTTACAATGTGTGCCACGTAAGGGGCATCGTGGGCACACCTGGAGGTTATAGTGGTAGCAGTTGGATAACACGGCCACGTGTAACGCGAGCACATGCCCAACTAGTTGATGATTCCGCCAGACATAAAAAATAAATAAATCGCGGCAACAACATGGTTGGGGTCTATTTATGAGAGATATGACACATATTGTTTGAGGTATGTTTTGTGAGCTAGGTTTTATCTCTTGAGATGGTATTGGATGTTCAGTATTGTCACATATATCAGATTTGTTGAGGGATATAATTAGTATTTTTTTGTTGGTATTTGGCATATGGGTATTGGTCTTTTGGTTGTGATGTGTTGCTGAAGTTGTTGGTTTAGCTGGAGGCTACATAACAGTGAGGTTGTGGCACATGGTTTGATGTAAGGTTTTATGGTATTTGGTTATGGATAGTGTGATGTATTGCTAAAGAAATTTTCATGGTTATATTGGTATATGTACTTGGTGTATGGTTGAGACAAGTAGTTGATGAGTTGGCACATACATGAGGTGTATACTTGATGATGCTGGTACATATTGATGAGTCATAGTTGATGTGTATTTGATGCATGATTGGTACATATTGGGTGCATGGTTGATGCACTCGTTGATGGTACAGGTTGAGGTACAAGTTGGTGCATGGTTGATGCACTTGTCTATGTTACAGGTTGATTACAAGTTGATTGGTACAGGTCTGCAACAGTATATCTCACAGTGATAGTGTAACAGTGGTTCCATCATTCTACTTCTACGTCAGGGCAGTTGGACGAGGCAAGGACATGTGGTTGTAACCACCTTCTGGTTATAGCCAGAGAACTTAGGGGGTTGTAGCCTCCTTCTGGTTGTAGCCATAGAATTGGGGAGTTGGAGCTTCCCTCGGGTTGTAGCCTGAGAAAATAGGGTGTTGGAGCCTCCTTCCAGTTGTAGCTGGAAAACAAAGGAAGTTGGTGCTTCCAATGAATGTAATTCTTTAAGACATATAAGAAAAAACATTCTTTGGTTTTCTACCTCTTTGGGTTTCTACGTAAAAACACCGGTGTACTGTGTATGTGTATGATTGCTCATTTGTTGATTGTTTATTTACTCTGCAATTATTGGATGATAATGCTACACTGATATAACACTTGCATTATATGGTTGAAAAGGTTTAAATTTCTCTATTATTGATTCACCTCCCCTCTCAGTAATCCAACAAGAACATCACAAACTTCTAGTGGGGAAACACCACACATTACCCCATCTTTGAAGGGATTGATGTCATAGGATAGGCAACACTGTTGGTTGATGCAAATGTATTGTCCTTGGTTCAACCAACCAATGGTGTATGGTTGGGGGTGTGGCATCACCTGAAAATTTAATCTCTTGATGACCTTGGTTGAGATCAGGTTATTTTGGCTTCTGCTATCAACCATGAAATGTAGTGGGGTCCCCTTCACCCACTCTATGAATGGAAGAGATTCTCCCCTTTGTTATCAGACTAATCGGTAGGTGCGGACACTGACAGATATCCTTAGATCCACCTGGATCTAGAACAAAATAGGACAGGACATGACTATTTCCCTATGTTGTAATCATTGAATCTACCAATGGGAAGGAATAAGTGACATACTTTTATATCTCTTCCTTAGGTCTCTGTTGTTCTTGCTTCGCTCTGGTGCTCTCGTGAAGTCAAGTCCAAGACAACACAAACCAACCAAAGTGAAGATAGCAAAGCATATTCAACGTCAACTTATGCATATGATCATGGAATTACACAATAAAGTAAGAGTGACTTTATGGGAAAGGGACATGCCACTGTATCATATTAATTGAAAGTAGAAGATACAACCTGATTGCCTTGATGTTGCAAGCTTCCTTTCAATGACCCTTGGTTCCAACACACATAATTTCTCTGTACTTGTATGAAGAAGATCCAATTCCTCTTGATAGACCAAATAGAGTCTTCAGGCTTTTGTCCAAGCAGGGTTCTTCACACAATTCTTTCACCAATTCTTCATTCAATCTTGCTTAACCTTTTCCATGAGAAACCTTTTAATATATAGGAGAATAAGATATGGTTACATGGATGAGGATGATCCATCAAATCTGAGAAGTCAGTAGAATGACAACCATGCGAATGCCAAATCATTTTCTAGAAGATTCCCTTCTAGAACCCTCGAGACCTCTTCTCCTTTCCAAGCTTAAAAATAGGTTCGCACCCTATGTATAGAGAAAAATGTGAGAAGTTTGCATCCTAAGTGTGGGTGGCCTGCGAGAATGAGGGATTCTCGCACCCTAGGCCATAGGCAGCCTGCGAACTCATCTGAAAAATATGTTTTTGGAAAGAGACAAGAGCCACTTTTCTCAGGCAAAAAGTCCTTATTGGGAGCCTAAATACATCATTGTTGAGACATCACCAAAGTGACCAAATTCATGTGTAACAGAATTCCCCCCAAAGTATGAGGTTGGAATCTGTGACAACCGAAATACTTTGTAAACTGCGTGTGTGTGTCAGAAACCAGGAGTGCGCCTAATCGAAAACCTACAAACAACCAAGCATCTGCAGAATATAATACCAATTCTGAGGTAGGCATTCCCATACTCAGATCACAGACGGATGACATCATGAACGTAGGTCATGGCCACCAATCATACACCGTGGATCCATGCCGTCAAAAATACTGCATAGCCACCAGGAATACACTGTGGATCTATGCGAGAAGACTCAAATTAAGACAACATAGCCACATGACATATAAAGTGGATCTATGTGTCGATGCTAATCATACATACTCCATCGCAGCCTGGATCAAAAAGATGAGACCCAGGGTCTTCAATCCCGTTACCTGAAAGTACGAATCTAGCCATGTGATTACATGTGCTGAAGTCGAACATGGTAGAAACCACTTGATTACCGGTCATTGATGAAACTGTTAACAAGGGCGAGGGAAATCACCAATAATGTCAATGACTCCCAAGGTACACTAGTACAATCCAACGAATTTGAATAAATGAGTTAAGGTCGAACATTCGACGGAATCTCCCAATCAGGGGTCAATAATGAAAACCCACTGTTGAAAGCAAGGAAACCTGCCATCGAGGCATGCAAGTGCCAAGGTACCAAATAATTTCTAAGTCTTGTTTCCATATAATGAGTTGGAGTCGACGGAACAAGACTCCTCACAGGAGGGCCTTGATGTATCCCCCATCAATGACACGAAATAAGTAACAGATTTTGAAGGTGAAACAAAGTATGAATATAGGTCGAAATGGACACAGGGAAGGCCGAATTGGTAAGAATGGACAACTACAGATGACCGACTCAATAGAGGTTTTGGATGACCTTCTCTTGAACATATAAATGACACGACCAAGGACTTGGCAACACCGACTCGGAGATGACCTAGGATATGACCTTGTAGCAAGTCGAAAGAAAGACAAATGGATTTTCCAAACCGACTTCAAATAATGAATAGGGGGTGTCATGTTCAAGAGCGACATTTACTGTCATTAATATGAATACGAAAACACATCCCTTTCCCAAAATTTCCCCCACCATTTCTGGCGAGTACCTCTTTATTTTTACGCAAGCTTGAGGAGGATAACATATGCTTGTTGATGTAATCTCATCCTTCAGACGAGTCCCTCAGAGTATGTTTAACGAACCCTAAGAAGGAGTGGCTTGGTCCCATTACGGGTCTTTCGATGTTTGTTTAACGAGTCCAAAGATAGAAAACTCGAGGGTTTTTCATGTTTTGAGAGTTTGAAAAACACTTAAAGAGAACTCTCTCAGTTCCTTTTTCATAAAATAGTTTGACAGGACCGAAAAAGTGATAAACTATCGCCCATTGAACGATTTCTTCAGATACTTTTACGAGCGTGAACAGAACAAGGTCGCTTGACGATCTTTTCATTTTTATGGAGTGTGAAAAGAGCTTAAAGGATACTCCTTTGCGTTCATCGTTTTCGTGTTACCATGATGAGTACGAAAATATGAGAAAAGTATACTCGGTTACGTTCTCATGTATTTTCGAGCATGAGAATGAACGAAGACTGAGCTCGAGGTTTTTCCTAAAAACCATAAAAAGCAGTCGTACATGCGACGAAAAAGAAAAAACATCCGTACTCCTTTGTGTGGACTTCAAAGTTGCTATATCTATAAAAATTCACACTCATAGGACTATTAGGCATTAGGTTTGATGGAAAAAACAATATAAAAATAAACGAAAATGGTAAAAAGTGAATAAATATGGGTAAAAATGGATTTTACCATTTTCATTGTGATTTTGCCAAGAACTTTGCCCAAAACACCTCGTTTTCCCCCAAATTTCGTTGCTCGATCGTGGGAGGAACAAGTTACCATTTGGTGAACCATCTCCATCAATGAGGTAAGCTCTTGATCTTCTACCTTTTCCATGGTTTAGTTTTAGTTTTTATTGGCAATTTTCAAGGTTTTGGGTTTGTTTTAGGGCCAAAACTTGCGCCCGAGCATTCTCGCAGGCTAGCTATACGAGACCTATGAGAATCCAGGATTCTCATAGGCGGCCTTAAGGGCACCTGCGAGAATCTCGCACTGTGCTAAAGGGGTACCTACGGGGGCCGAAAAATGAAAATTCAACTTGATTTTTGCTCAATAAAAATTATGCCAAGGTTTGAAATAAGTTGTTGACCCTTCATTTATGGTTTTTGTGCAGGCATTTGCCCATCACGATGCTGGAGTGGCGAGAAAGAGAACATGAGGAGGAGGATTCCATTGCTGGGAATGACTCGGGTACCGTTGCTGCCCTTCGAGATTGTAGGCTCTTGAAATTCTTTCGGATTCCGGGCATGAGGGCCCAAATCAGATTGTTGGAGTACCTGGTTCATATGTGGGACATGGACCAACAGTTGTTTCATGTGGGAGTCCACACACTTACCCTAGATATCGAGGATGTCTACTTTCTAACAGGGTTATCACGACATGGGTACCACTCTAGCTTGACTGGTAGCCGAGGTGGCAGACTCCCTATGAGTGTGTATTGTCACCAGTACTGCGTTCCAGAGGCAGAAAGAAGCAAGGGCAAGGTTTCTATTTGGGGGGTCCAAGATTTGACCCTGCGAACCATCTTGTTCACTATAGCATGCATGGCCGGGAGCGCATCTCCACACATGACTCTCCAGAGCTACTTCCAATATGCCATAGAGTGCACAGAGCCACGAGTCTTCAACTGGTCGGATGCGGTTCTCCGCAGTATGAAGAGGCAATTGATGAAATGCAGGAAGGGCGACTTGAAGCAGTTTGGGTACGGACCACTTTTGGTGTCCTTCTTTCTCGAGAGGGTCCCATTACTGAGATTACAGGGTGAGTGGGGTTTATGGCCCCACAGGATCCGAGGATGCTGAGGTGGTGCAACCTCATGGCCCGACACATAGCTGGGCCCATCATCAAATATAATGATTCATTCTTTGACTGGTTGCGGCCACAGATGTTGGTGGTTGATGACTATGCATATCCCGGTTTGGACTTCCAAGGGGATCCGGATTTAGCCTTACTTGAGGATTCTCAGTGGGGTGACCTAGGTAAGAAGTACACATTTTGTTCTTTTAAATGTTTTTGTAATTTTTATCATATAAATTGTTTTTATGCTTGTCCAAGAAATGATAAAAAAATCTCTTTTTGATGACATAGATGTGGGGCCATATCGACCTCTAGGAACGTCTCCTATTCAGTGGCGAGGAGAGGCGGCTCCAGTGGCGCGATGGGATGTCAAATACTATGAGGCAGTGGAGCAAAACTTGGAGGGGTTGACTGCTGACATTCCAGATATGGCTATCAGGGAGATCCCTCGGCGTTATCAGCACCACACTGTGGGCGTGTCAGAGTCTATTAGTCGAGTGCTTCGTAGGGTGGCCCGGGAAGTTATGTGTTATCATGAGCATCACCCATGATGCTATTTTGTAGAAGCTATGAGCTTCACATTTTGAGATTTTGGTCCTTGGACATAAATTTTTTGTAAAAAACTTTTGATTGTTATATACATATATACGACTTTTACCGGCTTATCTTGTGTTGTGTGATACATGTGATGTGATTGGTTTATAAATGGCCCAAATGTTTATCTAATACATAGTTAGCTAATGCATCAGTCAATGTATTTAGACATCTAGGAATGTGTTGGTACTTAATATAATCAAAACAACGTTCCAAGAGGCGAATTCGTAAATATACCCGTAATAAAGTAGGACTTCAAATAACATAGACATTACTTAGCTGTAGTACTACTATTTGTGAATTGATTCGTCCAACCAAGTGGCAGATACCGAGCGAAATAACATCAATCAACAATTCGATGATGGTGCTATACTCTGCAATATTGTTGGTCACATGACCGAGACACACACCTCGTAGAGTGATAAGTTCGTTTATAGGGGCGTAAATTGCCCAAGCAACATAAGTAAGGTTCTGAGTACTATGGCTAGCGCCATCAGCGAAGCCAATGTGGGGTAGTGAAGACTTCGACATCTGGAAACCAAACACAACGTAACATAAGTGGTCAAGGGTAGAGACTAGATAACGAAAAAGCATACTACAGTAACACACAAGAAGTATGATACAATAAAATACAAGTACTCATGCACAGGTGATCTTAGGCATAGTACTTCTTTAAGTACAACCCATTCCTAGGTTCACTCAAAGGGATATTGTCGTAGTCTACTAAATCATAAGCTCCTTTCTCCAAAACTTGTCTAACGATATAAGGACCTCGCCACATAGCTTCAAATTTTCCAGCTCCTAGCATATCTCAATCTTGTTCGTAAAGGAGAACCAGATCACCTTTGGAGAAAATGTGAGGCATGACATGTTTGTCATATTGGGATTTGATGCGTTTCTTTTGGGCTTCTATGACTAGGGCGGCGTCGTGACAATTTTTGTCTAATCGCATGAGATACAATAGACGTTCTTCTTTGGCAGAAGTGTTTAGGAGGAGTTCGACGGCTAGTTTTAGGGAGGGTATCTCACATTCAATCGGCAGGATGGCTTCTAGACCATAGACTAACCAGAATGGTGTAAACTCGATAGTAGACTTAACGGATGTCCGGTAAGCCCACAATGCTAAAAACAATATCGTGTGCCAACTCATTTTGTTAATCCCTGTCATTCGTCGAAGCATGGTAATGAGGACTTTGTTAATTGCTTCGACTTGGTCATTGGATTGTGGGTAATAGGGTGTTGAGTTTTCATGGCGAAGACCCAACTTTTCAGTGAGTTCGGATGTCATGAAGTTTCTAAAGTGGCTATCATGATCAGTGACGATATCCTGAGGAACACCAAAACGAGCTATGATGTGATTGAATATGAATAATGTTGCGGTCTTTTCGATGTTGTCAAATGTTGGCATCGCCTCGACCCATTTCATAAAATAATCTATGGCTACAATAATGTATCCATGCCCCTTGGCCGAGTGAGGGTGACATGTCATGAAATCGATACCCCATTTCGCAAAAGGATCAATGGAGACCACAAGGTGAAGAGGAGCAGGATGTGACCGCATTTTATGGTTGTAGGTCTGGCAAGCGTGGCATTTTTGGACGGTAATTATACAATCGTAAAATAAAGAAGGCCAAAAATACCTTGCTCGCAAGATCTTTTGGGCAGTAGAATACCCAGACATATGACTACCACAGGTTCTAGAGTGGCAGTCATTTAGGGCTTTCTAGGCTTCATCAAACGTGAGGCAGCGTCAAAAAACTGAGTCAATCCCACAAAGATAAAGAGTATCACCAAGGATAATATACTGACGGGCTTGGTAGCATATTTGACGGCGGTCAGTACTAGACAAATTGGGCTGGAAAGTCTGGGTTTGGAGATATATGATGATATCTTCGTACCAAAGATCATCGGAACTAATCAGGAAAAGGGCTTCATCAGGTAATGAATCAGCTGCTAGATTTTCCATCTCAAAGTAGGGAAAGTCGCATATCAACTCGGCAAATACTAAGGATTTCTTAGATTTAGCGCGTTCGAATTCTAAGTCAAACTCCTAGAGTATCACGATCCATTTGGAGTATTTTCCCCTTAACAATTGATGTGTGAGAATGTGCTGCATAGGGTTGCAGTTAGAAATTACCGTAGTCTTGTGAGAGAGGATATAGTGCCAGAAACGTTGAACTGTTTGGACAGCTGCCAAGGCCAGTTTTTCAACATGTAAATACTTGGTTTCGGTAGGCATAAGACTTCGACTCAAGTAATAGATGACATGTTCGTCATGAGAATCATCCTCCTGGACGAGAAACATAGCGATGGTGTAATCTAAGGCTGCGAGGTAGAGGAAATAATTGCGGCTGTAATTAGGTGGGAAGAGAAGCGGAGTACATGTTAGGGACAGTTTCAAGGTTTCGAAATCTTTGTTGGCGATGGTATCCCATACGAACTTGGACCCCTTTTTGAGTAGTCGCGTAAATCCAAGAGTTAGCTCGGCATAGTTCGGGATGAAACGATGAAGAAATTTTGCTTTCCCTTGCAAACTTTGTAACTGGCGAAGTGAAGAAGGAGGAGGGAGATTGAGAATTGCCTCGACCTTCAAAGGATCTACCCTGATCCCTTGACGTGAAATAATAAAGCCTAGAAGTCAGTCGGATTCTATGCAGAAAACACATTTGTGAGGATTCAAGTGTATATGGTAAAACCGACATTGAAGGAAAATGGCTCAGAGGTGTATTGGATGATCTACACGGTGCATGGAATGAGTGGGTAAGTTGTCGAGATATGGCTGCATGATGTGCTTGATATCATGGAAGGCGTAAGACACAGCGCGCTAAAAAGTTGGGCCAGCGTTTTTTAGACCGAAAGGAAGTTTTCAATAGGAAAAAGTGCCCCAAGGACAAATAAAAATGGTTTTGTGTTGGTCCATGGGAACGATATTGATTTGATTATATCTGAAGAAACCATCCATCAGAGAGAAGATTTCACTTCCGGCACAATCGTCCACGATCTGGTCGACGAAGGGGGTAGGAAAGTTTTCTTTAGGACATGCTTTGTTAATATCCCTATAATCAATGCACACGCAGATTGTGCCTTGTTTCTTGTCAATCAAGACAAGATTGGAAACCCAATCAGTGAGAGCCACCGGGTAAATAAAACTGGCTTTGAGAAGTTTCTCGACTTCAAGCTTGATAGCGGCCGCTTTACATGGGTGGACCGGATGAAGGCGTTGCCGGACGGGTTTAGCATCTGGGTATGTCTTGATCTCATGTATCACAATGTTGGGGTCAATACCCAACATTTCTTCATAGCTCCAAGCGAAGACGTCACAAAATTCTTTGAAAAGCGACTTGTAGGTGACAATTTCGTCGGGGGAACACGAAGCTCCGATATGCACATTTTCGACAATTCCAGGTTTTATGGATATGTCGAGGGGGATGGTGGGTGAGATATTACTTAAGTTTCCTTCGGAAAACACATCATGTGTAGGTTCAGGAACAATAGAAATGACGACAACGGTCGATGGGGTCGCGATCCGTTGGTATCTCTTGATGGTGTGTTGTTCCAGGAAGAGGATGGAACAATGATGTCCATCATCCCAGGGGGTGTCTTCCATAACAGACATAATCATCTTGTCCATGGGAAAAATGACGCGGAAAGGATCTAGAGATAAATCACCAAGAGAGGGGATAGAAGGGGTTGTCGATTGAATGGCCTGATAGGCAGATTCGACCGGACTCAAAGGCATTTCATCGCCGTAACGAATATGATCGCTAGGTTTGGGTACCAGCCATGGGTCGTGAGACGCAGGGGTTTCATGAATAGAGGTGGAGATCATTTTGATCGAAGCGACAGATGGATGTGGAACATCGGGTGGTGGGATGGGGAAAGTACCCATTAACGAGGAGTCTTTAAGAAGACCCACACC
>ML792570.1:25605-43624 GCA_009831015.1 Picea engelmannii
TGTCAGTATGTGCATCTGAGTTAAAGAAGGCTAATTGGTCAACGGTAATTACCCTTCCTTGATGTGGGAAACGCACAACACGAAAAAGAGTCGATACAACTGTGTGCATGGAATCAATCTAGCTACGGCCAAGTAGAAGGTTGTAATTGAGAGGAGCGTCAAAGACTTCCACTTCAACTTGGATCGTTTTTCCTTCTAATGTAATCGACAATGAAGGGAGGACACCGTAAGGCTTAAAACTGGAGCCATTAAAGGCTTTGAGTGTGTTGTGGGATTCAGTCAAAGGAGGAGAGCCAATGGCTTTCCAGTAGGTAATAGACATGACACACGTCGAGGCACCCTCATCGATAACTGCTCTACAAAAAAATTTTCCAGAGACAATAACTTGTATTTGGAATGCGAGTTGAGGGGGTAACCTTGGAATGTGATCTTCCAAGTCAAAAATTATTAACTTTGTATCTGTATGGTCGATTCCACCAATAGCTTTCAATAGTGCCTTTCATTGTATAGGACAACTTTGAAGTACTTCGAGGGCTGACATGAAGTACTGTAGTTTTGGGCAGCACGGGCATGAGGATTGCAAGTCGATTTCCGAACGACGCCCTTTGGAGAAGGACGAAGAACTGTGTCGAGGCTTGGTCATTCGAGATGAAGAGGACCTTTGGTAGGTGGAGTCATGGGAGATGGTTGGACCAATGAAGGAGGTATAGCATCAACCTTCTCTTTGGAGGAAGAATAATATTTGGCTCGAGTGGTAAGTGTGATTTCATTTTTCTTTGAATCTCCTATACACATTAATACATAGGATGTATTGGAGGGGGAAGGCTGGTCACGAATGACCAATTGGGCCTGTTGTTGAGAAGGGAAGGGTTGTGACAATACAGCCAGAGTGGATGGCTTCGTGGTCCCTTGAAGGAACTTAGTAACCTCGGCTTGTCGTGGACAATCCTTAGTGTAGTGATCATCACCACAGATAAGACAAGGGTATCGGGGTTTGCGCTTATCCCTATCATTAACAGGTGGTGTTTTGGTTCTTTCTGCTTGCAAATTATTTTTTTCCTCCTTATTCTTACCCTTTCCCTTTCTGGATTTGTTTTTATCGACGGGGGTAGATTGAATAGCATTTACCTCAGAAGTCTTGCCGGTGGGAGGGGTAGGAGACGAAGCATTTTGAACATTAGAAGAAATGGGTTTGGGGTTGTTGCTAGAATTTTGGATGGAATGAGGTTGGGCATGGAAAGTGTCAATCACACCGTCGACTGCATGAGAAGTACCAGGAGTAGTTGAAGTGGTAGAAGTAGAAGGACGAGGCACATCAGGGAGTAAGTCGTAAAGAGTACCCGTTTGTGAGTAAACGAGGTTAAGGTATTGAGCATGACTAATGGCCTGTTATTCCGTGAAAACTCCACCCATGGCGATGTCATGACCGATGTCGTTCACAAATGATTTCGTTAACCAATATGCTAGCAACTGATCGGGAAGTTCGAGTTTGATGAGACGTCATCTCCGTCGCCACTCATGAATGTGATTGGAGATATGAGTGGCTTTGGTTTGTTTGAAAGAACTCAAAATCTCGGTCCCCGTTTCATAGTAGATCGGTAACTAGTAGTGGGTGAGGAAAGCCATAGCGAGGGTGTTGAATTCGGTGAAGAAACCTCATGGTAATTCTATATACCACTTCGCGGCAGAACCTGTGAGGGTTCGCTGAAAAAGGTGTAAATGAATAGAGTCATCCATCAAGGAGTTGGATGAGCACCAAAGGTGAAAAGTCATTACATGATTGTTTGGGTCCTCTCCCGGTTTTCCATCGAATTTAGGGATGTCAGATGGTAGTTTGGCCAGTATGGTGGGCCATTGGGGAGAGTGACAGATCGGATCATTTAAATTCCTCGACAGATCCGGGAGGTCCAGGGTGGCTAAGAAAGGTAACTTTCTATTCACATGAAGGTACTGGTGACTTTGGGGAGGGAGTCCCGTCGGCAAACCAGTGGGACCATAAGTAGTCTGCATATAATGCAAGGATCTGGGCAGATTCGGTGGTTGGTGTGGAGGCAAGTAACTCATAGGGTTGTACCCTTGAATGGGGGTGTGGGGTTGAGCATTCGAGCCCCAAATAGGATTAGATGTACCTAGATAGGGTTGGCCTGTACCAGGGGGTATGACGGAGCTAGTCGAAGGTTGTTTCCCCCTAGTCGGGTGAGGGTTATGTTGTATAAGATGATTCCAATACTGGGCCAAAGATGGAGGTATGTTTTTTCCATAGGGTGGGGTTGGTGGGGGTTTCCCTCCAATCAAGGGTTGTGTCCCAATTGGGATTTTCCCTGCGAGGGGGGATTGAGTTGGGCCTCCTTGGTGAAATTGTCCACCAATAGGAATATGGTAATTTGGTGTGAACGATGGAATGGTGCCACTAGGATTAGTGCCTCCGATAGAGGATGGAAAAGGTCCTCTGAAAGGGGGTGGCGGAAGTGTTGGAATGAATCCGGGAGGATGGTGCCCAGAAGGAGTGGAATTGCCAGGAGTCCTAGAGGAGATTTGCGTAGGAGCGGGAATAGAGGCATTCAATGCATTGTATCTGGGTGGAAGTGTCAGGGTGACTCTAGGCGAAAGCAGTGTGCCAATGGGGGCTTGGATAGCCACGGTAATCCTGGTGTGTAGACTCGTAGTATCTGTATAATGGACCATTTGTAAAGGTAGAGTCAAGATGTGGTCAGCTCGTGGAGATTTTGTACCAGGAAAACAATAAGCAGTAGTAAAAGGTACTGCGTTTGGATCAGATGTTTCGAGTAGCTCAGGTGAGACAGTGATATTAACGCTTGTTCTTGAGCCAAAAAGATCCCGTCTAAAAACGCCAGTAGTCCAAAAAGGATCTTGACCCTCAGGTCCTAGGAAAGGTCCAGTTGGTGATCCAGAAGACTGAACAACCAAGTCTCCAGAAGAATTCACTCGCATAATGTGTCTCTCGGAGTCGTGATGAAGTCGAAAGTCCTCTCGAGAATTAGTAATTCAGAATCGTTCTAGAGAGCCAGTTCTTTCCACTTGTGAAGTGGCAATGTCTTGGACTTCACTCTGTTGAGGAGAGCCCTTTGGTGAGTTGGTAGGCAAGGGTTGAGAACCTTCCAGATTTTCTGGGGGTAAGCCTTTCATTTTATGTGAATGACGTGGAGGGTCAATTGTGATTGAGTTAAAAACTTACAAAGGAAATTCTATGGTCAACTTGGGTAAACAAACAACATGCGCTAGTAAAAATCTAGGAAGAAAAACCAAGCAAACAAGACCTTCTAATTCCAAAGTCACTAGTTGGTGATGAAATCCAACGTCACAACAACGAGACAAGAAGGGGCTGGGCTAGGGTGGAAAAGTTACGTTGATGACCTGCTTAACGGACTTACACCCTGGTGCAAGCTCCCACACATAATCATGGGTATACCCTCCAAGGAGCCTGAGTGAGTTTGGCCAACGTCGATTCCAGGTACCGTGAAGACTTTCCCCTTCACAGTCACCTTATGTAAGACCCTAATAAGATAGACCACTAAGGTTACCACCAACAACAATAAATCTTGGGGGAATAGTCGACAGTCCGATCCACATGCAAGGGCAAGGTATCTAGCCCGAAATTAGCTTGAGAGGCTTCCACTCATCATTGTGGGTATACCTTCAAGTGACCCTCATAATACATGCAATCTCTACACCGATATCAACAAAGCAGGGTGAGTAACTCTGTCAATATCAATGCGACCTTGGGTTTGACCCTTGTGTGAGAAGGGCTTCCCAGGACAAAATGCTGCAAATGGAATTTGACACTCCTTACCACAAGATGCTATTGTGTATTTTGTGCTTTGGGGAGTGTATCTCACTGCCTATTCCAAAGCTCTAGCCTAACTAATGTTGGTGTAATAGAGTCCTAGAAAAGAGTTACTAGTTAAATTTTAAAAATTGCACAATATTATTAAAGGCTGTTGTTACTCAAAGGAGATGGAAATGAAACCGATGTTGTGTGAGACTCTGACCCAACAATGCATAGATAGGAATGAATGATACCAATTTTTTGTTCGATGAATCCTATTTACAGGAGGGAAAGAGGATTTTTCTAGAAAAACTTGAACTACGATATATGATCTTCTTTGAAGTGCAACATCAACGAATCATGAATAATGCAAATTCTCTATTCGTTATATTTCAACAATTGAATGCCAATATTTTCAAAATAAAAAATTGCTTAAAAAGAAAAATGTTTTTTAATTTTCAGTAGAAACCACACAACAGTGGTGGAACTAAGAAAAACTAGCAACTGACGAAAAACAATATACAACAAAAACCCAAACCAATCTTTCAATGAAGACAAAAATAACAAGCAGACAAGACTAGTCTCTTCAAATGCATGTGGGCAACAATTTTCCAAGTAATGAGCAATTGAGAAAGACAATTAATCCCAACTTTTAAACTGATCATTGGCTCCCAACCAAACAAGCACTCGGATTTCAAAACCAGAGATTATATCCTTGTTAATAAAAGGTCAAGAGGTAACAGTTGAGAAAAAATGAACAAGAAGAGCTTTTGATTTCCGAAGACTATTCATTCACAAAATCCGAAGTCAAGAAACAATCAATCACTGGCCAAAGAAGTTCTTTTCAGACACACATACAAATTTGGGCATCTGAGGATATAAAAAACCTTAATCCAACAAATTTGCAAATGGGTTCCCAGGCTAGCAGTGGTGTACAGTGAGATAATGAAGGATTCTCGCAGGCTGGCCACAAGCAGAGTGCGAGAGGTTTGCACTGGACTGAATAGTAGGGTGCGAACTCTAGTGGTTCTCGCAGGCTATAAAAGGGTGCAGTGCGAGAAGGCCTGAAACTAAGCAAAATTTGGAAAAAGGACAAAGTTTTTGAAGGAACTTCTAGACCCAGGGAGTTTATCAAGGTCTCCTCAAGACTTAGAGATTGATGGAAATGAAGAATGGTAAGTTAAGAGAAAATGGCCAAGGAAAAACCACCAAAAACCACCAAAAATGGGTTGCATCCCTAGTCGAGTCGCCAATTTTGTTATTGGACTAATCGATAGGTGCAGACACTAACAGATCTCCCTAGATCCACCTGGATCTAGAACAAAATAGGACAAGACACGACTCTTTCCCTAAGTTGTAATCATTGAATCTACCAATGGGAATGAATAAGTGACATACCTTTATATCGCTTCCTTAGGTCTCTGTTGTTCCTGCTTCGCTCCGGTGCTCCTGTGAATGTAGTAACAGACTCGATAGACAACCATCTTATATCTCAAAGTTTGTTGAGCGACCTATGGATGTAGTAACAAACTCGACATACAATCAATTTTCGATCACTACTGGTACTAATGTCAAGTGTATCAAGTCGTGACCTCAGGCTCCAGGTAGCTTCATCATCAGACATCGACACTGGTGGTGACTCCAGGCTCCAGATAGCTTCAGCTTCGGGCATTGACACTGGCAGTGGCAATGGGAACAATGTCATCGATTACATGGCGGTAATGCGGTGAACAAGTAGGCTTGTCATTGCCAAATCACTTAGACTACAGATTTTTCAGACCTGCAAAAGAGCATCGAATTTAGCATTGCTTTGTCATGAAAATTGCAATGTCACTGTGAGTCCAAAACTCTTTGGAGGTTGTGTGTCTTGTGCGATGATGACCTTGACATTAGGTGCATGTCAGACATTTATTATCTGTACATTGCAGTGTTAATGTAATTTCCATAGTCAACAACAGGTCGAATGCATTGCCACAAGCAATATTAATTGTGTAATTAATTTACATTCTTGAAGGACGTGAATCCCAAACAACACCTGAAATTTTCGATCAGTCGTGTGTTAAAAAAATACATTATTTTATATTTTAAAAAATAAAAAAATATATTTTCTATGTGTAACATCATGTTGCACACATAAACATTTTTAAGTTAACTGAAATTAATATATATTCAACTCAAATCCTCAAAAGAGATCAAACTCCCTAGAGCTAGTTTATTTCCATCATGTTGGTTGGGATAGAAGGATCGACCACCAGGAGAAAGAAACAAGCTAGCAATAAAAGCATCTGTGCAAACCCAAGCCAAGGATGGAAGCACTCTATGACCAGGAAGGCACTATGTGCTTATCGACCTGTGATCCTAATGAACAACTCCATACATGATTGTGGTGAGGTCATGGCGATTTGTTTGAACCAGACAAGTTAATACTTCAAGCATCGAGCAACTTCCATTTTTTTTCAAATATCGGATCTACTGCAATAGGGGAAATGCATTCTCCTTATTCAAAGCACGAGAAATAACAAGAATATTGATATTCAGTGGAAATAGCTCTAGACTATCTACTACATCAAGGTCTCTTCTAAAGAATGAAACAAAATCATTACATTAAGGTGGTAGTAAAAGGTGATCTTCAGAAAGCAAATCATTACCTGAATATGTCAAACTTTTTGTAGAAGGTGGTAGTATAAAGTAATCTTCAGAAAGTGTTGCAAAGTCCATAGTCCAAAATTCCTTCCCATTAAATTTTCCCAGTTACTTGTCGATGCAGGCATCATAAAATTTTGAGAGCCTCCTTCCTTGATTATATACCCACCTTCAACCACTAGGAGAATATTCTTGCAAAGAGTGGTAAGCTCTTCGACCCAGATGCACTTATTTGCATAGGAATAGTGAAAAAAATGTGCAGTAGTGATATAAATTTGATTGTATGTCGAGTCTGTTACTACATCCAGAGGTTGGTGAATAAACTTTGAGAAAGAAGTTGACTTTCTATCAAGTCTGTTACTACACCCAGATTTCTCTCAACAAACTTTGACATAGAAAGTTCTGTAAGTTTAGGATGTTGATTCAACCACCCATACAGTTTCTCACCTTCATGAGGATCCAAATTTATAATTTCCTTCTGAGTATATTCACGCATGGATTAATATTTGGCGTCACTTCTGAATATTCTAGACCATTTTGTAAGCCACGATATGTGTGTCTCCTCTGACGAAAGATAAATTATGGTGTGGCTTGCAGGATTTGATACACTTGCCAAATCTGTGTTGTTGGAAGAAGCTATATACTTCAACAAAGGAGCATTTTGCAGGTGACTTGAAAGTCCCTTCCAATTTCCAGTAACAAAACAAAGAAGTTCAACATAAAAATCTTCAGGTAGGCCTTTCAACCAACCAAATGATCGAATATAGGGATAATACCAATTATAAAATATTTGAATTTTTTTTGTCTGAGTTTCTGTTGACTAACATAATTTTTTTCCCTCAAAGTTGACGTCACATAAAACCACTCCCTTGTTTTTCAATTGGGCCTGAATGGAATCTCTAAGTTGTCTCACATGTGGATGACCAAGAACATTACAAGGAAGGCACCTTAAAGCCTAAGTTTTTGTTGATAGAGGGAAATGGGAATAAGTATTTAAAATGAACGTTGGAGGATGGTAATATAATCTTCCGCAAATCTTGGTTTAATGTGTTTTAATGGGAGATGTCCTCGAACGTTTCACCTATTAATGCCAATATTTTTGAATATGTGTGGTGAGTTGTCACTAATAAAGGCATGATTAATGTGCATTGGGAAGGGCACGAAGGTGATGGAGATGGACGGGAGAAAAAAATGCTTTGAAAGTTTTGTGAACCTGGAAGCCCAAGAACCCACGAATCTGTGACAATAGGAGGTGAAGAATCGACTAAGTATGGAAAGGTGGGGTACAATGCCTTAAAAAAACTAAAGTAAACAACAATTTTTTTGAGTTCAAGATCCACAAAAAAAAAGTGCAGATCCCATAATACTGACCTCTGCCAATTCGATATTAGGCGACTGGAGTGCATCTAGGGTGCCTTTGAGAAAAGTTGATGCTTTGATGAAGATTTGTTTGTATTGGAACATGTGACAGTAATTTTGTCCTGATAGTATTTAAAATGAACACTAGGGGATGATAATATAATCTCCCGTAGATCTTGGTTTAATGCATTTTAATCGGAGATTTCCTCGAGCTTTTCGGTTATTAATGCCAATATTTTCGAACCTGTGTGGTGAATTGTCACCAATCAAAAGCGTAAGTAATTTTCATTGGGAAGTGTGTGAAGGTGGCAGGGATGGACGGGAGTGATAAATGCTTTCAAACTTTTATGAACTCGGGAGTTTGTGAATCTATGAAAACAAGAGGTGAAGAATTGAATAAGTATAGAAAGGCAGGGCGGTCAGACAGATGAGGATAGACTCATCGTAGATAGAGTGAAGCTTGCGAGTTCGAGGAGTTTGGGGTCAAATTGTAGATCATGAAAGTTTTGGGTGAAAGATGTATATCACGGAACAGGGGGCATGAGAGTTCGATAGCGCCAATCCGAGAACTCACGGCCATAAACATTAACTATGGGAAACAAATTCTCAGATATGGAATATACCTGGAGCTCGACAAACTCAGGTTCAAGCACACAAACAATGTGTTTATATTTATTCCAATACTCGCCATATTATTTTATTTTAATAGTATTTTTATGGGCCAAATGTAAACCATGTTCCAATTTCAAGGGTGTTTTCGGCTCACAAATTTTGCTCAAACGCATAGGCTATATAGAAAATATGAGTTAACATTTTCATATGCAAGCATATTCTCAAATATGACAACCTGTAATATATGCACAGTATTAAAGAGGGATATGACGTCAACGCCTTTGTAGATGATAGTGGGGTTGCACAATATTGCATTCTTACTATGATGATGCCTTAAAAAAACTAAAATAACCAACAATTTTTTTCCAATTCAAGATCGACACAAAAAAATCATCAGATCCCATAATATTCTCCCATTAATGTGTTTTAATGGGAGAGGTCCTCGATCTTTCCACTTATTAATGCCAATATTTTTGAACATGTCTGGTGAGTTGTCACTAGTAAAATCATAATTAATGTGCATTGGGAAGGGGCTAAGGTGGTGGTGATGGAGGGGAGTGAAAAATGCTTTCAAACTTTTGTGAACCTGAGAGTCCGTGAATCCGCGAAACTTTGAAGACTCGACTAAGTATGGAAAGGTGGGGCGGTCAGACGGAGTCATCATAGGTAGAGTGAGGCTTGCGAGTTCAAGGAGTTCAGGGTTGAATTGTAGATCACTGAAGTTTTGGGTGCAAGATGTATACCCCAAACACGTGGCATGAGAGTTCGATAGCGCCTACCCGCGAACCCGCAGCCATAAAATTGGCTAAGTATGCAAAAGAACGACGGTCAGTCAGACTCATGATGTGAATATATAGATGGAGATAAGGATTTTTCAGTTCGCCACCCTGGGAACCCATGAGCATAGAAATGCGACTAAGTATAGAACCATAAACGGATGATAGAGGGGAAGAAGAAAAGGGAAAAATGGGTAAGTATAGAAGAGGAAAAAGAAAGGGAGGAAATAACTTTATCCCTCACACAACAACACTTAGTCTAATAATTATGAAGCCATAGAAACACATTAACTATGGGAAAAACATTCTCAACTATGAAATATAGTTGGAGCTCGACAAACTTTGGTTCAAGTTCAAAGAGATGTTGTTTATATCTATTTCAACATTTTTCATATTATTATTTTTTAATAGTATTTCTAGTGGCCCAAATGTAAAACCATGTTCCAATTTGCGTCTCTCAAGTGGATATGTGTTTGTGAAGACACATTTCCTTGAACCACGGTCTAGGGGCAGGGAAAGTGCAACGTGGACTGTTTGTTGAGCATACATTTGTTGAAGATTAAGCAATGTATTTCCAAGTGTACGTATCATTTGCATAGTATCAATATGATTTTTTTCATGTTCTTTGCGTATTCTTCTGAATGCACTTGTCATAGATTTGTCAACCTTTGTCATGTACAAGGTACAATATGATGTTGTGGCATATGCATTGAGGACATACTGTGTGTCTGTATTTGCATTTCATATAACTGGTTGGTCCTTGGAGAAGTTGTTGTTCCATATATGTAAAAGTTTTCGTTTAAGGAAAATTGTTGGTTACATTTAAGTGTAGATTGTATTCCTTAGATGTACTCATCTTCTATTAGATTTAGCTCTACCAAGAAGTCTTGGAAAGTCATTAAGTCATCAAAGTCTCCTTGTTCTAGAAATGTGAACAAAGATTTAGATTTCTCAATGAGATCATTGTCCTCCAAACTAATTGGCTCTACGATTCTTGTTGTTCTCATTGGCGACACAAGTAAATTGTATCTAAAATGTGATTTTTTTGGTTTTTTATAGCTTCTTGTATGATAATGTCTATGAAATTTGGTAAGCCCTGGATCCAAATGATTTTTGTTGCATGTCATGTATTTGTCCAGAAACTGCTCAATCTGTGAGTTGTTGTCATTTCCATAGATCGGTGCACCCTCTATCCACAACACTGTGTGGTCATGCCCACTCACTCTATTCTAGAATTCGGTCACAAAGTAGTAGTACGATAGTAGTCACAAAACAGTTCCTGGTCATTTCACTCACTGGTTTGTTGTTTGTTGATTGCTCTTGTTTGCTTCAAATTTGAAATGTTGAAGCCCTGCATCCATAGTTGAACGTGTTGTTGTACTTTGCACGGTTCAGATTTTGCATCCGCGATTTGAACTGTGTTTCTGGTGTTCTGCATTGATGAGTAAGTTTCAGTGCAAGGGTTTCACTCAAACGTATGGTTTTCAGGAACATAAAATATGAGGAGAACATTTGATTTCCTTTTTTATATCTCACTATGGGTGAAATAGAGGTGGGTTCTATGTCCAACATTGACATTCAAATGGGAACAAGACGTTTTGGAAGGACACAACATGAAAAAAATGCACCAAATGTATCGTTTTGAGGAACATAAAATACAAGGAGAAAATTTGATTCTATGCCTACGACAGAGGTGGGATCTCTGTCGAACAATGATGTTCAAGAACAAGACCAAGACAACATCACACTCTTGTTTCTCTGGTCGTAGTAGTCACATACGAAGATGTTCTGCAAGAGGATTTTGGCTCATGCATTCCCGGTATTGAAAATTCTTACTTGCAAACTGGAAACAACAAAGAAAAACCAACGAACATGAATGCAACCACGACACTGAGACTCACTGGTGAATGGGGAAAAACAAAAGCACAGTCCCAATCGCGGATGCATAATCCCTACCGTGCAAACTGCAACAATAGGTCCAACTATGGATGCAGGACCCCAACCTTGCAAAGTTGAAGCAAACAAGAGAAAGCAACAAACAAAAAACCATTGAACAAGCACCAAGAGGTCCAACTGTAGTTGCAAGACCTCAACATTGCAAAGTTGAATCAAACAACAATAAGCAGCATCCAACAAACCAACGAGCAAGCATCAACCAACCAACCAGTAATGTTGGTGAAGAACAATATTGCCCAAATTCACTGTAGACAAGATTGTATCCAAAAATCGGAGGAAAATGTATTGTAACATGCCTGTTAAGTAAACATTTCAGGATGTGAGGCCTGTCAGGTAAACATTTAAGGCTATGAGAATCGCCCAAGGGCCTCCCACTATGTAAACATTTAAGAAAGTTGCAATTTGGACAATTGGGATTCTTCATCTGCGATTGGAATTGCGCTTCTTTCGTTCCCCATTCACGGGTAAGTTTCAATGCCATGGTTGCATCCCTATTCATTGTTTGTTTTTTCCAGTTTGCAAGTAAGAATTTTCAATACTGGGAATGCCTCGGTCAAAATCCTCTTGCAGAACATCTTTGTATGTGACGACTACGACCAAAGAAACATTACTGTAATGTTGTGTTCGTCTTGTTCCTGAACTTCAATGTTCAACATGGAACCAACCTCTATCCCAGCCACAGTGACATATAAAAAAGGAAATCGAATTTTCTCCTCACATTTTCTGTTCTTGAAAACCATACGTTTGGTGCATTTTTTTTCAGACTGTACCTCATATTTATTTTGCATTGTTATTTTCCAACAAGTCTTGGTTTGATGTCTAGGACATGGAAGTGGGCACATGTGATTGGAAGGGAACAACCTGGAAAAAAATGCACCAAACGTATTGTTTTCAGGAACAGAAAAAATAAGGAGAAAATGTGATTTCCTTTTTTATATGTCACTATGGATGCAATAGAGGGAGGTTCTGTGTCGAAAATTGATGTTCAAGAACAAGACCAATACAACGTCACACTCCTGGTTCTCTGGTCGTAGTACTCACATAAAAATATGTTATGCAAGAGGATTTTGACTCAGGCATTCCCAGTTTTGAAAATTTTTACTTGCAAACTAGAAATAGAAAACAACAAACAACGAATAGGAAGGTAAACATGGAAATGAAACCCACCCATCAATGGGGAATGAAAAAAACATAGTTCCAATCGTGGTTGCAGAACCCCAAGCATGCAAACTGCAACATGTCCAGTGGCGGATGCAGGACCTCAACCTTGCAAAGTTGAAGCAAACAAGAGCAACATGAAAACAACAAACCAGTGAACAAACACCAAGAGGTCCAAGTGTAGTTGCAGGACCTCAACTTTGCAAAGTTGAATCAAACAACAATAAGCAACATCCACCAAACCAATGAGCAAGCATCAACCAATGAACCAATAATGTCGTTGAAGAACAATATTGCCCATATTCACTGCAGACAACATTGTATAAAAAAAAATTAAAGGAAAATGTATTGTAACACGCCTGTTAAGTAAACATTTAAGGTTGTGAGGCATGTTAGGTAAACATTTAAGGTTGTCAGGACCGTCCAAGGGCGTCGCGTTGTGTAAACATTTAAGAAAGAATGCAGTGTGGCAAGCCTATTTATGTTTGTAATAATAAAAATGCCTAGGTACTTAATAACAATAAAAAAAATTAATAATAATAATAACAATAGTTCGAACAATAGAGACTGTGCAAAAAAAAATTAGTCAAAGGACAAACTAATAAAAACCTAACTCTTGATGCTCAAAACTTTGGATATCTAAACATTTTAATAAAAATAGTAAAAATTCAGAAAGATCAAAGATGATCAAAAACTTTGGATATGCTAACATATAAAACATTGGGAATAACGAAGCTAGCAATAAGACCTCCAATCTGTTATCCAATCAGATCATGACATATATGGTATATTTTATTATATAAAAAATAATGTTTTTAGTTCTCTAGTTCCAACAATAGAGATTATGCAAATATGTTCAATCAAAGGACAAACTAATATGAAGTCAACGAATTATCGATCACTATAGTCCCTCTACACCTTCGCCCTTTATACAATAATATTAAATGTGTTTATACTAATATGCAATCTTTATTCCCCGGATGGAGTGCCACTTGGAGCAGGATGGGCACATGGAGAAGCGCCAGGAGGGGCCATTAATGGTGGCCAACCGCCCTCATACCCCCGCTAGTTATGAGGCGCCTCACCACAGTCGGCCTCCACCTTTTGACGAGGCCTCTCACTCGCGTGAATAGGCCAGCCAACCAGAGCATTAAGCCCTTAGCCTTAATGGATACCACCATCATTTATGCCCTTATCAACCCTCTCGACAGCCTTAGAATGCATTTGCAGCTCACAGAGCCAAGCAAGAGTAGACGCGCAAGGAAAGCTCTGGCTCTTGTCCTCATTCTCATCATGCCGCGAGCTAGAGGAAGACCCTTGTAAGAATGTAAGGTACCCAGAGAGATAGTGGGGGGGGCCAGAGGGCCCATAGTGATAATAGTGGAGGTCATTCAATGTAAGGTGGACTAGGTCCATTATATTATTAAATAAGACCCACTATGGTAGTTAGATATAATAAATGGGTAATTAGATATAATAAATGTAAGAGTACTTCTTAGAAGGTTCTACTTCTAGAAGATTCCTCCTCTAGAATGTTCTTAGGTGATGGTAGCACTATATAAAGGGATTCAAGCAATGTAATGAGGATGAAGAGAATTAGTGTATTTGGAGCGGTAGCTCAATAGGAGGATACCCCCTCGAAGAGGCAAGTGAACAGGAGAGGATCCCTTCCATAATAGGATTCAGTGTATGGTGTTGCCCTACCTCAAGGGTTTCTATAATAAAGTTGTGGTTTTCTATATGGTTTCATATATCTTGTGTGGTGATTGTATTCAGATATATTTGGATCTATTGTGATATTTTATATTCAGGTATTTGGTTCTTAACAACCCCGCAGAGGAGCAGGGTGCTACGCGGCCGACTCTCGGCAGAAAAGGCACAAACGGTTCGAGCGAGCTCTGGTTCTTGCTAAGAGGAAGAGACCCAGGGAGGTCACAGCAGTTAATTCGCCACCCAGAACTTATGTCGAGGAAATTTCATCGATGGAACTCCCCCACGACTTCTCTGAAAGTCGAATGTTTACGGTCCTGGACAATTGGGACCCCCTAGCATGCATTTGAGCAAAAGCACCACCTCCCCGCCCACGAGAAGAAAATGGTTCCACCGACGCTCCCACTGAGGAATTCACAACCTAATTGGTTGAGGAAGAGCTGCCGGAAGGCAACAATGAATTACAGCCGCAGCAAACGTAGCATGCACATCAGGAGACGGACGCTGAGCACAAGTCGCCACCCCCGCCATCACTTCTTGACCCGGAGCACCTGAACTTGATCTTCGAGGTCCGCAGCATGGTGGACGACCAAATATTCAGGGCTGTTCGTGTTAGCCAACGCCTGGATATGTTGTACGCAGCCTATTCCAGTGCCACCCCACAACGACAATGCCCCACCTGCGCTCAGCTCTATACCATTCCTATCAGAAGCAGCAAGGAAACGGACGACTGTGAGGACACCGGTTAATAGGTTCTCCTGTTCAGCTTTGTCTAAAACTCTTTCTCTTTTTGATGTGTATTAGAGCTGTAGCTCTTCTAGTTCATAGCCATGTTAGCATTAGAATAGACATTTTCAAACTGCTGCTTCCTTCGGGCGGGGTGGCAAAACGAGAGTTTGAACTTGCATGTTATTTTGGACAGGCCAGTTTTCTCGGTTTCCTTCACAGGCGGGACAGCTGGCACCTCCATGTCATGGTGTAATTTTGAAGCATTAATATAACAGGATCTGTGTTTTTTACTTAAAAAAAAAATGCAATCTTTATTTGATTCATAAAATCTTAAAACAAAACAACCAAACTACCTTAAAAACGTTATTGTGAATCTAAAATTATACTAAAATAAAGTTTAAATAATTAACTTAAAGATTGTAATTCCTATTTTTATTTATTCACTATCTCTTTATTTATATCTTATATATCAAATTAATTTAAAACATTAATTTAAAAACCACATCATCATTAGATTTATAACATCTAATTTCTATCACATTTATACATCACATCAACTTTGACTTCACTCATCAATAATCCAATTTGTAAATTAAATTTCACATCCCAACTTGACTTGATTCACTTATAATCTAGAATCAACATCTCAACTTGACTAACTTAACTTATCAATAATCCAATTTATAATCAATAATTTAGAAAAACTGAAGTTCAATAAATTTCCACATTTTTTTTATTAAAAATTATTATTTTTACTTTTATTTTTATAATTATTATTTTCAAAATTATATATTAGATATTTTCAATTTGAAAAAAAATAAATTATTTTTATTAATCAAATAGATAAAAATAATTAAATTACTAAAACTTTTATCTATTTCAAACTAATTTATGAATTAAAAAAAAAAAAAAATTTACTATTAAATTTATATAAAAAAATTATAATTATTATTTTCAAAAATTTCAAAATTATATATTAGATATTTTCAATTAAAAAAAAAATATATTTTATTTTTATCAATCAAATAGATAAAAATAATTAAATTAATAAAACTTTTATCTATTTCAAACCAATTTATGAATTAAAAAAAAAAAAACCTACTATTAGATTTATTAAAAAAAACTCGTCAACTTAAATAAGCTCTCCTATTAAAAAAACTCATCAACGTAAATAAGCTCTCCTGAGATTTAAAAGGATGATGTCATATCTAAGCGATGTGATATCTATGTTCATTATAAAATAATTATATCAAAATCCATAGTTATTTTTGTAGTTTTTAAATTGAGAGAAATAATTGCACCTCTCTTTATGCAACGATCGATAATTGTATTCAAACAAAAAAATATAAGTGTAATTGTGTTTTTTTTTAATATATTATTTTTGGAAATATTTTTTTTTTAAATTTTAATATTTTATAATTTTATATGTTGAGATATATTCTGGTTTTTTAGGGTACAAGCTAAGTTAATAATAATGTTTGAAACTATTATAATAATATAATGGTTAAGACACACATAATAAATTTACATTATTACGTGATTCATATTTTTAGTTTCAATCTAGTTTCTTTGCTTTATGAGGACTTTTTAATACAACTAGTAATTATTAAATTATTGAAATAGAAATGATGTATTATGAATGACACTTATAAAAAATAGGAGATAAGGAATAACTTGAATATTAAATATTCTACATAATTAGTCTTAAAAATCAAATTCCATAAAAAAAAAACATAATAATAAAAACTAATTTTTTTAATAATTATCGAAGTTTATAATAAAATAAATTAACATAGATCTTTGAAATTAAGATACATTTATTTATACATTTTAAAATTATTGTAATCTATTCAAATTAATTATAATTGAAATTGAACTTTTAAAATTAAAAATGATTTTTTTATTAAATTAAAAATATTAATTAAAAAAAAACAAATATCATATAAATATTCAAACAAATTAATAATGAAATATCTTAAATAAATATTTATTTGTATATATATTTCACATGAAATTAAGATACATTTATTTATACATTTTAAAATTATTGTAATCTATTCAAATTAATTATAATTGAAATTGAACTTTTAAAATTAAAAATGATTTTTTTATTAAATTAAAAATATTAATTAAAAAAAAACAAATATCATATAAATATTCAAACAAATTAATAATGAAATATCTTAAATAAATATTTATTTGTATATATATTTCACATGAAATTAAGATACATTTATTTATACATTTTAAAATTATTATAATCTATTCAAATTAATTATAATTGAAATTGAACTTTTAAAATTAAAAATGAATTTTTTATTAAATTAAAAATATTAATTAAAAAAAAACAAATATCATATAAATATTCAAACAAATTAATAATGAAATATCTTAAATAAATATTTATTTGTATATATATTTCAAAAAAAACTTGTGAGTGTGAGCAGTAATCTAAAATTTAAAGATAAGACATAGATAGTAATCTAAAATTCAAACATAAGATATAGATATTCGAACAAATTGATAATGAAATATCTTAAATCATTGTTTATTTCTATACATATTTCTAAGTAACTTGTGAGTATGAGTAGTAATTTAAAATTAAAAAATAAAATTAAAAGTTATTCTAAGTAACTTGTGAGTATGAGTAGTAATTTAAAATTAAAAGTTATTAAAAAAATATTTAAATATTCAAACAAATTATTATTTAAATATTTTATGTAGATGCTTTAATTTAAAACATGTTTCAAACATATTTTATATAGATGTTTTAAAACATATGAAAACATATTTCAATAAAGTATGAATACGAATTCAAGGATAAGGATAAAGTGAAAAGTCACAAAAACTCATTTAGCTATTCAAAATGGTGATCTACATATCTTATTATATAAATGCTTATTTTGAAATATTTATTCAAAAAATATTTTCAAGTAGTAATTTTAAATTCAAAAATAAGGATAAAAGTATAGTTTCCGAGATTGTGATTTCTTTTCAATTAAAGAATATTACTTCTTTTTTTTCCACGAGAAAAAAATGCTCTTTATATTCAAAAGGATATAAAAGTTTACATGACGGCGTACTAATACACCAGCTGATCATGCCCATTCCACATTTACATGGATTCGAATCATCTATGTTCCTATAAATACGGCAATTTGTCAAAGATTGTATATTGCAGATGAGGATCAAATCAAAGATTTATCTTATGTGAAGTGCCTTCATGACCATCCTCCCAATATGAAAAGTAAATTTGACTCGGGGGGAGGTGCAAAGCTTTTTTCGAGAG
>ML792570.1:74702-90577 GCA_009831015.1 Picea engelmannii
CAATACATTTCCCTCATAAAAGAGGGTTGCCTTCTAGGGCAAAAAACCCTAACATAATCTCTACCGTTAGATATGTGACCTTATAATGAATGGTCCAGATTTACAATGAAATTACAATATACTTTTACAAGGCAATTTTTGCTTCGGGGGCTTCACCCCCGAACCCCTGCTGGGGGCCCGCTTGCCCCCAGACCCCCCAGTCGGGGGGATAGCCCCCCCGGACCCCGCAAAGGGGGTACCCCCTCTACACTCCCTCGCGTGGAAGAGTGTACATACTTCTGGGGTGTAAATACTTCATGGGGTATAAACACGGCTGAAAGCAAGGACCTCTGAATCAGAAAGATAATTAGGCTCCACAACCAACATTTCCCCTAATGAAAAGAGTCAATGTGGAGTGCTGACAGGAAGCAGAAGTGTGCAAGGTAGTTGTATCAACCAAAGAAGTGGAGTAGAGAATAAAGAGACAACTTTCCCCAACAAAGAAAGATATAAAAGGAAGCTCTAACATCATAAATAGAGTTAGCTAGTTAGAGAGTTTTGAGTTGGATTGGTTATTAGTGTCGAGCTCAATCTGAGCCTATTGTATGGTTGTAATAATTTAAATATAGTTATATGTCTATTCTATGTCTGAATTTTGAGCAAAGGCACAATGTGCAACATGTTGTAAATCTGAGGTTTTATATAGAAAATATATGAATTTCTATGGTTGTCATATGTGTCTGTCATGTGCAATGTATATCTCTGATATGATGGAATGCTTCTAGTAATAAAGATATGATAGTTTTGATCTAGTAATAAAGATAAATATGTGTGTGTATTGCTTTAATTCTTAGTCCTAATAGTTTATCAGACATGAGTTACATGGATGCCAATTGCAGTGAATTTTTGTGTGTTTGAGCCTTCATCCCTATCACAAGAGCTTATGGTTTATGTGATCCTATCTACATCTCAGGTGATACCTTCCTTGGCCTTGGTCGAGGATTGATATGTTAGTGCTTTGGGGGTTTTATTATACAACTTTGGATGAACCGAGGGTCTAACAATCCCCAGCGTTAAGAAGGATGGGACACGTGCAAGCATGGACTGAAAGCATCGAAAAAATGGTTCCATTGTTGGGACCTAAAGTCTTGTTGAGATCGATGAAGGAAAGAAAATGAACTGGCATCCTTCTAACGAGGATATTTAAGATTGGATAGAAGCAAAAGAAGATGAGTTTTCCCTACGAGAGATTCAAGGATCAAGGGTGAACACGAAGGAATGGAAATGCATATATCTTGAATCAGGTATGCATGAGATCTTCTTCACTAAATTTCCTTGTATGTTGCATGAATGGTTGAAAAGGCAAGCTACTATCAATTCAGATGCTTTGCCAGTGGAGCTAATAATTTGGGATCAAGCCAATCTTGATAGCTTGAAGGTGTTGGATAAAAAGTGGACTCGGGCTATTGACTTTTGATTCGCTCGAGTGAAGGAAGGATACATTATTGAGTTTGCTATAGAATATAGAAATTATTTCAGCGAGGCTGAAACAAAGTTTGAAGAAGGTCCAAAGAAGCATATGCTAAAAGATATTATGCTTTGGATCAAGATTTTTTTCATAGAGAGAAGAATTATGCACATGGAGCCTGAAAAAATGGACAAGTAAATCCCCTAGCGTTGGGGGGAAGGATTTGGCAAAGGTGTGGGAAAATGAGCTAGAAGATAGATCCATTGAGGAGGATCCAAGAAGTTGTTGAGATGAGGTGAGGTATGGAATGAACCCAAAAGAGAAGAAGAGAAAAAGAGTCGAGAGGTATGGAAGAAGAGTTGAGACAAAAAAAGAGCGAAAGAGAAAGGTGGAAAAGAATTTGTGTGGGGCGAGTGACGAGGGGTCGAGTCCAAGATTAAGAGAAAAGAAATTGCACCAAGTTTTAGTGCAGGAGTGGACGCTATGCCAGAGTAGAGCAAATACGAGGATAGGCCCGCAAAGAGGCGTGGCGTAGAAAAAATTGTGTTCGGTAGGGATACCAATAGTGATACTAGTATAGAAGTTATGGTAAAGAAGAGGAGAGTTGGTTGCACACCCTAGCGCTCTGCAGTGATCCTTGACCTTCTGCTGCATGCACTGACTTGCCACCTGATGAGATCGACATTGTAACCACACAGGTATGGGAAAACATTGTAGATTGAGAAGACGAGATGAGTCCAGAAGGGGGGGGAGAACCCCCCTCCTACAACAATGTTATTTCCAATGATAGAGCTGGTATGAGGGGCAAATGACCTGCCTTCGAGCCGCTACTACACCTGCGAGAACATATACTATCTCAAGAATAGGGACTCAGAAAGGAAATGGATGTGGAAGCAAGTTCATCCCAGCCAAAAGCACCTCGAGGCTGGGAGTCGGGGAAATGTATCCCACAATCAGACAAACCACCTCGATATCTCATTAGCTCGAATAGGGTGGGTGAACATACCTAGTTCATGACAGAACATGCCCTAATCGGTAAGTTCCATGGACTCTGGCCCTCTGAGAGGGACCTAACTTGATGGATCAAACACTGGTGGAACCCCAAAGGAGATTATGAGGTTCAGCTCAGCTCCAAAGGGTTTTTCACAATCATTCTGTACAAGCTCAAGGACAAGGATAGAATATTAGACAATGGATCATATTTCCACAACTCCGTCAGGTTATTCTCGAGGTTTTGGACAGACCGCTTCATCCCGGAAAAGGAAGACTTCACAATGGTGATAGTCTGGATTAGACTATACTCTCTGCCCCAGGAATTTTGGTTGGAAGAAATACTCATGGGAATAGGAAATAAAGTGGGAAGATATGTCAAATCATCAGAAGAAACAAAGTAGAGAAGATATACCTCCTATGCTCGAATATGTGTCTACATGGACATTTCAAGAGCTCTACCTAGATCTATTACTCGGGAGTATCAATATGAGGATTGGGGCCAAACAATAGACTATGAACACATACCCTTTCATTGTATAAAGTGTCATGAGCATGGTCACCTCTTCAGAGACTACCCTTTAAATGTCCAGAGTCCTAATGCAGGGGAAGCCAAGCAAAAAGGCGGATTCACCACAGCTACAGGAAAAAAGAAGAACCCGCCAAGGAAACAAAAAACTAGCACAGCTCCAAAGATCTCCACCAAAAACTCTTATGACATCCTGAACAAGTTATCGGAAGACGAGGAGATTCAAGATCCACACAAAACAAAAGTTCAGGAGAAAGGAAAAATCCAAGCTGACCCTCCTCCTAAGAAGAATCAAGGAACCGCCCTAGCGGAAACACTTGGGACTGATGGGGATACCCAGATGCAATTGAATGATCACGATCTAGAGGACATAGATCTGGAACAACTTGAAGAGGCTCTCAATCACAAGGATCTGCAAACCATTCCAGTAGAACAACTACACAAAGTCCACAAAGTATTTATTGACTCCACCGCTGGATCCACATCCAGGTTGGGCATAGCCACAGATCCAAGCACAGAAGCAAAGCATGTGCCAAAGGAAAACAAAAGAAGAGGGCACAAATCAACACAACAACTAATCAAAGAAGCTGGTAATCTCCTTCTCAACTCAGGACAGATCCAAATGCTCTTGGAGGGATACCTCCACCCACCTCCACACTCTAAATGATGAAGATAATCTCATGGAACGTCAGAGGACTCAACGGACGATCCAAACAGCGAATCCTTTGAGACTGCATCAAAGTAGAAAACCCAGATATAATCCTGCTCTAGGAAATTAAATGTGTAGGAATAGAAGCAAAAACCATTTTTTATCAGAGCTGGTGCGGATGTGATTACATCTACTCAGATTCCACGGGTGCCTCCAGGGGACCAGCTATCCTTTGGAACCCTAATATTGTCACTTTAAGTCAACCCTTCTCCACCTTAGGCATGCTCATGGTGCACTTCGTAGTCACGGGGTCAAGCAAGGAAGGAGCCATCACCAATGTTTATGGACCGCAAAGCCCAAATGATAAAGAAAGCTTCATGAAGAGAATAGACCACAGCAAAACACTTATGAGCACACCCAACGAGGTCTTGGGGGGAGACTTCAACATAATCCTGACGCTGGAAGAAAAAACTGGAGGAACCAGATGCCTGGAGCAAGACAGTGGTAAGTTCAAATCACTCATTGATCAGCTACACCTATTAGATATTGAAACTATAAATGGCATGTTCACTTGGTCCAATCGTCGATCTGGTTACCAACAGGTGGCTTGTCATCTAGATCTCTTCCTTATTTCAGAAGCCCTACTAGAGGAGGATCCTACCATGGAAGCCAATATCCTGCCAAAAACGAGATCGGACCACTGACCCATTTCACTATGCATGGATACAGGGGAAACTCCTAAGCTCAAGCCCTTTCACTTTGAGAAATTTTGGCTCTCCCATCCTGACTTCCCTCAGCTTGCTAAGTCCTGGTGGGACGAGGAAGCAATAGACCATGGGACCTGCATGTATAGATTCCAGCAATGTCTTAAAAACTTCAAGCAACACCTGAAACATTGGAACAAAACTACCTTTGGAAACATACTCCAAAGCATATAGGAAATTGAACACGGATTGGAATACCTGTAGTGAACCTTCATCCTAGGACTCAGGACCCTAGACCTTGTGAAGGAAGAAGCGGAACTTTGAGTAGAGTTGGATGAACGGAAAAATCAAGAAGAAATTTTGTGGCGCCAGAAATCCAGAGTTCAATGGCTCAAAGAGGGAGAGAGGAATACTAAGTTCTTCCATTGTGCGATGGTACATCGCAAATATATCAACAGGATAACCCAGCTAGAAGATCCCCAAGGGAATCCCATACGAGAACATAGTTTGATTGTCGAGGAACTCAACTCCTACTACAAGGAGCTTCTTACAGAAACGAATGAAAATAGGGAGGAAGCCATCCAGAAAATAACTAGACACATACCCACACTGGTTACGCAAGAACAAAATGAGGCCCTGATGAGACCTATCACTCAAGAAGGGGTGGACAAGGCAGTCAAGGATATGCCCTCAGGAAAATCGCCAGGCCCTGATGGCTTCACTACAGACTTTTTCGATCATTACTGGGATTTAATAAAGGAAGAAGTCTAGCAAGTGCTGGAGGAATCTTGAACCTCAGGACAGGTACTCTCAGCCCTAAATGCTACCTTTCTCACCCTTATCCCGAAAGAGGAAAGAGTCACCCACCCGAAGCAGTACAGGTCGATTTCCCTTTGCAATGTCATCTATAAAATTATTACCAAGGTTATAGCCATGTGCCTAAATCCTATCCTCCCCTTTGTCATATCCAAAGAACAAACTAGCTACGTGGAAGGGTGAAAAATCATGGATAGCATCATCCTCGTTCACAAGGTGATCCACTCTCTAAATATGACCAAAATCCCAACTATGCTCATCAAGCTCGACCTTTCAAAATCTTTCGATAGACTGAGCGGGTAGTACCTTTTATCTATTCTTGAATCCTTTGGTTTTGAAAGAATTTGGGTGAATTAGATCCTCAAGCTAACCTCCTCGGCCTTCTTCTCTATTCTAGTCAATGGAGTCCCTTCTCAGCCTTTCTCCCCCACTAGAGGCATCCTACAAGGAGATCCTCTCTCTCCCTTCCTTTTTATCCTCATGGTGTAAGGACTGTCTCATTACATCAAGGCGGCTATCAGGGAAGGTTCCCTTCTTGGACTACCCCTTCACAATGAACACCCCTACGGTGAGCAAAGCCAACAAGATCCACTCTATTCTCTCTGATTTCTAGGAATCTCCAGGCATGGCTCTCAACTTGGACAAATCTAAGCTTTACTTCTTCAACACGTCGCTAGCTGTCCAAAATCATATCTCCCAACTCCTTGGTATTCCCAAGAGCTCCCTTCCGTGCAATTACTTGGGCATACCCCTTACAGGAGAACCAATGTGCTCTATTTCCTGGAATATCTTGCTCCTCTCCATTTCTCACAGGCTAAGAAACTGGACCTTTAGACCTCTAAATACCATGGCCCACCTAGTCCTTCTTAAATATATCATGCAAGCCCTACCCACCTATCTTTTCACTGCCCTAGCAACACCTAAATCGGTCATCAGAGAAATCAGGGGGCCCCAACGCAATTTCTTATGGCATGGACGCCAACCCAATAAAAAATGGGCCCTGGTAAGCTGGGAAAATATTTACAAGCCTAAACATTTAGGCAGCCTTGGCCTTCGGGACCCTGGAAAGATAAATCAAGTCATGGGAGCGAAAATGTGGTGGCGATGGCTCCAGCACCCCATGGAAATTTGGGCGCAACTATGGAGATAGAAGTATGCCCTGACCACCTGGCACGATTAGCTAATCCAACTCAACGACCCGATCCAGGGCTCCAGCATCTGGAACACGGCCTGGCAAAACCGAATTCTAATCCAAAAGCATGCCTTCTGGGAAATTAGAAATGGAGAAAGTGCCTTATTCTGGCAGGACTCTTGGCAACAGAAAACACCCCTAATAAATCTAGAAGAACTAATTCCCCTCAGGTTAGCACTTCAACAGGAATCCTTTCAACAGATCAAAGATATTTGGAAAACAATGGATAGGGGCATGACTTGGTGGCAATGGAGAACAGAACATCAGACTCTTTAGCTCTCTGGGGAGGTGGATCTACAGGCCTGGCAAGCCTACACAAGACACAGAAAAATTCCAATCATGGAGGGTCCGGACATTCTTAGATGGGGCTACTCTACCACAGGAAACTTCTCAGTCAAAGAAGCTTATCACTTGTAGGAGAGCAATCAACAACAAGCTATGGAGAACATATGGAACCAAATTTGGAACTCCAACCTATGGCCCAAAGTCTCCTTCTTTCTTTGGCTCACAGTACAAAACCACATCCTCACATGGGACAACCTCAGAAAAAAGGGCTTCATAGGCCCCTCGATTTGTACTCTCTGTCAACAACAAGAGGAGACTATGGAACACCTCCTCAATGGATGTTCGTACAATCAGGGAATCTAGAACCAAGGATCCCAAATGATGCACCACTCAAATCGTAACAGGGACAGTATCCTGGATACCTTAGAGCATTGGGACTCAATCTCTTTCTACAACCCAATACTTAAGTGAATTTGGCAACTTCTCCCAGGTTTCTCCCTCTGGAAAATCTAGAAGGAAATAAATAGAAGGATCTTCCACTCAAAAGATTCCCCTCCTACCTCAGTCTAGGAGAAGGTAGTGAAGTGCATCTTTGAAACAATTAAGAGTAAGTCTTGGACCCCTAGCGACCTAATCTACAATAAAAAGGAGGAATGCATCCTTCAAAACTGGAACCTAGACATTCATAATCAGGCAACCACAAATGCAGTCAGACAACCCCCTTGCATCCCAAGACTCTGGTCCCCACCCCCTACAGGCTTCATAAATATCAATTTCGATGGTGCCTCAAAAGGCAACCCAGGCCCAGTTGGCCTCAGGGTAGTCCTTAGGAACTCAAATGGTGAAATCCTTCACTTGACATCAGGATTTCTGGGGGAAAACACAAATAATGCAGTTGAAATTTTAAGCCTTCTTAAAGGCCTAAAGTTATCCCTGGACAATCATTATCAGAGGATCATTGTAGAGGGGGACTCTCAGATCATCATTCACCTCATAACTTGAATTCTCCATGGTGAACGTCCTTCCGATATCTCACCCAACTGGTGCCTTTCAGGACATTTGGAGGACTTTGGCTCCTTCCTCTGTCCCAACCTCATTATCATCCCCTCTCATGTTAAAAGGGAAGCCAACAAAGTTGCAGACTGCCTTGCAAATGAGGGACTCGACACTGAAACTGAGCAAATTTACTGGCAGGCACAAATCTCTTACTACACCGATCTTTCGAAACGGTGCCACGAACTCGCCCATAGATATCTTCATCCCCCAGATGGAGTGCCACATGGACCTCATGAGACACATGGCATGGAGCCAAGCCTGGCCTTAAATGAGGCCAGTCGACTCCCATCCCCTCAGCATTAAGTATGGGAGCGGGCTCCAGCTACCACCCTCCTGAAACAAGACTTTCCCCTCGCGCAAACAGTCTTGTTATGATGCTTCGATCTATAAAGAGAGTTATAGACGATGTGGCTAAGATCGCACAGCTAGAGACTATGTTTAGGGATAAAACCCTGACATGGTACATGAAATACAAGGATGCTACGCCACAAAGATAGGCAAGGTCCCTGGACGAGATCAAGCAGGATCTGCTTAGGGTGTTTTAGAAGCCTAAGTTAGAATCCCAATGCATTACTAAAATCAAGGAGATCAATTAGAGAGAAAGAGAAACTGTATGGGACTATGACCAGTGGTTTAAGATCTTGTTGGATAGGTTGATGTTTCCAATCCATGACGTGCAGGGTTACTCTCCCATATTTGAGTCTCATTCACCCAACAAAAGGTGATGAATTAGGTAGAGGCAATTAAGATCGCGATGCGCTTGAAAGCTACACCTAGAGGCGCATAGACATCAGTCGGGTTGGTGAAGGTTCATTCATAACTGGCCAATATAATGATATAACTACAAGATATGGCCAAAACTAAAGTCTTGCATGAGCTTGTATGGTGTACTACATGTTGTTCTGGGGGGCATTGTGGAGACAAGTGCACAGTCCTTCCAAATTATGGGGAGATAGGTGTGTCAAGTTCATCTCCATCTAGAAAGTTTGAATGGTGTGAAATATGCAGGCAATGCAGCCATGTGCCACCCCAGTGTCCCACATTGCAGAAATACCAGATGACGACTCATAGTCCATTCTGTGAGTTTTGTAAATCCACCGGCCATGATGTTAATAGTTTGTGATCCCTCTAATTAATGCAAGATAACACCCCCAATGCATTCTAGGTACATGAGGAGTAAAAAGGTGGTGAGTGTGGTGGCACAGACAAAGGAGGATACCAAGGAGGACCCCGAGGTGGATATGGTTGCAAATATGGTAGAGGAGGATGGAGAGGCCCCACCTATTTTAATTGCGGTGAGATTGGTCATGTCTCATGATTTTGCACCAAGTCATGTGTTCTATGTGCATATTGTTATTGTCTTGAACATGTAACTGAGGATTTTCCTGAATTACTGAAGAAGTGGGAGGAAAATAGACCAATTGTAACATCGTTCATGTCGAACCACACAAAAAGAAAAAGAAGAACGAGGAGGAAAATGCCAGGGTAGTAACTCGAAGAGGGGAAAACATTGGGGCATACTTAGAGCATGGAAAAGGCTCAAGTCAAAAACTAGATGGAAAGATCAGGAAGGCACCTCAACCCACTCCTAAGTTTAATGTGCCTAGCCGAAGCAGTTTC
Organism: Picea engelmannii; assembly: GCA_009831015.1. Taxonomy (NCBI): domain Eukaryota; kingdom Viridiplantae; phylum Streptophyta; class Pinopsida; order Pinales; family Pinaceae; genus Picea; species Picea engelmannii. The sequence goes on from ML792570.1 coordinate 83,991, forward strand.
TGTGTGATGCATAGAGAGCACTTGAAGAAGAAAGAGCATGTGAGGAGCTGCAATGAATGACTCAAAGGTCTCTAGAAGAGGCACAAATATAGGAGGAAGTGCAAAGGGTGACACAAAGGTCGCTAGAAGAATCACGGATTCACAAAGAGGTGTAGTGGGTGACGCAGAGGTCATTGGATGAAGCTCACGTGTGTGAGGAATTGCAATGTGCAACACAAATATTTTTGGAGGAGTCTCGCGTGCATGAAAAATTACAGCACACGACCCAAATATAGATAGAGGTAGCACGTAGACAGAATATATTGTGACGCACTGAGAAAAAAACATACAAATAACAACGCTAGGAAGAGTTGCAATGCACAATGCATGCAAAATACCTTTGCTACCTAGGTGGCATGGCAGAGGCCGAAGATCAAGTCAATACCTTCTTACACTATTGCTTGTGATTGCTTAAATATCTAGAAGCTGCAAGTAAGTTGACCCAAATGTTAGCTACTTGCATGAAATAACAAAGAGAGGATACTACCATATCTTCTCCGTTGCTAGAAAGGGATGTCTTCTAGGTCAGTAAGCAAAAGCGCACTGGCCAAGAATTTAAGATGATAGCAAATCTTGGAGGGTACAATATGGATGGATTCATGTTGGATCTGGGATCCAACCTCAACATTTTTCCCAAGAAATCTTATGAAGCAATGGGTAAGCCTAAGTTGGTTTGGTTGTCTATTCATCTCTAATTGGCCAATCAATACAATATATATCCCATAGGTTATCTAGAGGAAGTATAAGTGAACATTGAAGGAGTGAAAACAAAGGCTGAATTTGAAGTCATCGAGATCATGGATGAGTCTGATCCATATCCTGCACTATTAGGAATTGACTGGGCCTTTGACAATAATGTGGTGTTAAATTTGAAGAAGAGGAAGATATCCTTTAAAACTGACACCATGTGCATGCTCGCGCCACTAGATTTTTATGAGAGCGAATGATACAATGAAATCGTAGATGAGGATGTGTGGAGCTCGATCATTGAAAAATTTACAAGATCATGGGGCACAAGGAGGATGCATCAATCCCCCCCCCACCCCGCAAACAAAGAGTTAAGTTGGAGAAGTGTCAAGTCTTATGACACAAATTTTGAGGATGCCATGGAGAGGTGGCAGAATAAACTATATGAAGTCTCAACGAGGAGGTGCATACATATCTCTGTACAAGAGCATGTCAAATACTTTGGCTCATATCAATATAATGGGTCAGATCCAGTAGACACATTAATTGCATGGATACAACGCATCCTCGAGTACCATAGGCCTCACACACTTGACTCAATAGTGATAATAATTTGTGTGCATTGGTGGGCTGCACATTGAGGGTCATGTCACAACTAGGAAGTAGTTGAAACATCCATGCGAAGATGATTCAAACTAGACATGGACATATGATGATACATGTGTGCTTGCGAAAGATGGTGGGTAGCCAAACATCCACATCAGATATTTCATAGATACCTCTTGAGACCACACAAGAGGAGTCAAAAGAAGGCCACCTAACCTGAACCAAGAATCCCCATCACACCATGAAAGGAATTGAATCTATAGGGGACAACTTCTATTGCAATCTCCCTACTAACTAAAAATGTTTTGGTTGATCCTAGCATCACTAACCCCATCGAGCACACATAAAAAATCTATAGGAAGTACCTACCTCGTGATACTCGGGAGAAAGAACATACATGATATTGGATATGTGTGAAGGAGTGTTGTGGCCTACTTGGGGCTGCCACATTTCTATAAATACTTAGCACTCTCATGGGGAGGCGTGGGAAACATGTGCAATGCCTCTCGTTGACTCACAAATTCACATGTACAAAAATGCCCCAATAATTATTTGGGCCCCATGGTCCCGAGCTTCTCACATATCAAGATGGTGACCCCCTCATTACTTAATGTCAATGCCCATCATGGTGGTATTCCTTTGGGTCCCATCCCTACTCCTCTTGTACAAGATTGTGTCACCACCTTACTATCTAAATTAGGCCAGCGTAACGATCGACTTGGAAAATCCCATGCCCATTTACAACTTCAACACCAATTTGACATCGCCGCGCACAGTCAGATGTGTGAGCAATATCAAAAAGAAATCCAAGAGCATCAAGCCTTACAAAGGCAATATGACGTCGACGAGGCGACACACACAACCACTCAAGCCTAGTATATCGAGCTCCAATCGAATTTCACCAACCTGGTGGGGGAGGTGGATAGCTTATACACCATTATTCCTACAACTTTTGCCTGAGGTTGTGACACTCCTTTGGGCCTAAAACTCACAGCAGTAAAGGCTCTCCTACAACAACTCAAATCACATATCGTTTCCATTGGTAAACTAGCGCTTTGAATCAAATCACCCACCTTACCTTGCCCCACCCTGACTCATACGGCTCGGGAAACTCTCCACATTGGCCAACTGCAAGTGGAAGCTTTCTCCAAATTGGTTGACTACAACTCAACCTTGTGGAATCACCTCCTAACCCCACAAAAAGTATCTACCATTGTAGAAATAATAAGCATGATCAAAATTGAAGCCACATAGTAGAAGCAAGATCTTACCTCCCTACGGGTAACTTTGATTCAGGCTATCACTATAAGAATGAAAGAGATTACGACAACAAGAGTGGATCACCAAAACACATTTGATATGATTTCCGTCAAGGTTGATACGACCTTGATATTATTCACCCAACTCTTTCACGTGCTTGCCACTGCTAGCCCCCTTATTGAGCAACTCAATAACACTAATCTCACAACTTCTCTGGTCACAGTTGATGTCACATATATGGCCGTCCAACTTACAGAGAGGCTTGAAGAGTTTTTTTATGATCCTGAGCATCAATTTATGGAGTTTGTACAAAACCTCAAATGTATAGTGTCGTCCATCGCATAAATAATTCCATAAAGCAGTTGGCTCAAGGAAGAGACACACAATAGTGGTGGGGGCATGTTGGCACCAAAAGTTTTGGTTTTAATTTTGCACGTGTGCACAAATGAAGTTGTGTGCACTCATTCCATAGTTTTGTACGTGCCTAAAGAAATGCGCAAGGAATGACATAGAGTGCACACCAGACTGGGTTTTGTCAGATGCACGCCAAGCTTAAAGGCTACCAAGTATGCATCGGTTCTAGTTTTGTCAGTTGCACCGAAAAACAAGAAGATGCCTGCCAGAATCAAGAAAGGAATCATCAGGGAATATCCCTGAATGATTATTTCCAACAATATACAAAGACGTGGGATGGACAAAGAACAATCTAGCCAGACAATTAATATTTCTTGTGATGCAGAGAGTCGACGTGGAGCACTAGAAGGCACCAGAAGCATGCGAGGCAGTTGTATTAGACAAACAAGCGGAGCAACGTAGAAAGAGACAATGCTCCCCAATAGAGAAAGATATAAAAGGAAGCTCTAACATCATAAATAGAGCTAGCTAGTTAGAGAGTTTTTAGTTGTATTTGTTGTCAGTGTCGATCTCAATCTGAGCCCGTTGTATTGTTGTAATACTTTGAATATAGTTTTGTGTCTATTCTATGTCTAAATTTTGAGCAAAGGCGCATTGTGAAACATGTTATAACTTTGAGGTTTATATAGCAAAGATATGAAGTTCTATGGTTGTCATGTGTGTTTTTTATGTGCAATGTATATCTCTAATATGATGTAATTCTTCTAGTAATAGAGATATGACAATTATGATACATTCTATGTCTGTGATGTATGAGATGAATATGTGTGTGTATTGTTTTAATCCTTAGTCCTAATAGTTTATCAGACATTAGTTACATGGATGCCAATTGCAGTGACTTTTTGTGTGTTTGAGCCTTCATCCCTATCACAAGACCCTATGGTCTCTATGATCCTCTCTGCATCTCGGGTGAGACCTTCCTCAGGCTTGGACAATGATTGATATGTCGGTGATTTGGGGGTTTTGTTGGAAAAAAATTGGATGAACCCTGGGTCTAAAACTCCCCAGCATTAATAAGGATGGGATGCATGCAAGCGTAGACTGAAAGTGGCCAACATTTTCCAAGGGAACCGCGTGAATAAACCCCAATCACTTCCCCACATTTTGTGTATGTTTCTTAATTTAAACTTGTCAATGTTGATTATGATGCTTAACGTGGTCTATACATGGAATGAGGCATGCAATAGAGGAAACCAGCCTCAAGGATTGACCCTGAGATCTCCTTCATGAAGTTCAAAGAACTCGATCACTCAAGCTATCCCACCAAGATAAAAAGGCTTGGAAAATTCTAATCCTACCCTTGAGAACTTAAGAGAGAGATATTGTTGGTACCATGCCAAACCTAATCAACACACAAAAGGAAAACATGTTGTAAGAAGGATTTGAACCAGGGTTGAGAAGATAACAAATTCTCCTCTTAACCACCCAATCTAGAACTAGTTAATAAAAAAAAAAACTGGAATACTTTGCCTACCCTCAAGTGAAGGAATAATTCAAACATATGATATAAGCATTATATTATTGAAAGAAGATTTATTATAGAAGTATAAGTATGATCAAAGATGAGGACAATGAGAGAAGTTAGGGATGGAGATCACATAGATATTTATGGAGATCACATGTGTAGTTATTGCGCCAAAATAAACATAAATTGTGCAAGTTTCCATAAGATAATGCTGCAACAAGTAGAACATCATTTTTTTCCTCATCCTCATCGTCAGCTACGGTGACACTTGCGAGGGTTTCACCATTGAGAAAATCGAGTGGGAAGAGCATGGAATAGGAGTTGTATTGACCAATCCAATTGGACAAGTTATCAACAGATTTTCAAAAGACTTGGGGGATACATAGGAATTTTGTTGTTTTTGGAAATATGTTTCTAACCCAAATTTTCAACTTCTTTCAACGTTTATTTTGATAGGAATTGTGAGCACGTAACATGAAGGTAGTGAAGTTGGTGCCACACCTATGGCTAGGTTTGAACAACATACACACAAAATTTTAGAAGGAGGAGAGGAAATTGTTAGTCAGATGCATGCTCTGAGGAAAGGAATATGTGATACATCTTAGAGTTGGAACATAAATTCCATACCTGCAAATTGAGGCAACATTTTTTTTTTACACAACTGGTTTTTCAAAAGGGAGCAACTATAGCAGCTCTTCAAGAGGAGAAAATTCGTACCTAGATAGAGAAATAGATCAATTGAAGTGATGCAAGCTTTTTAAGGAATAAAAAATGAAGGCCCTCTGTGTGCAAGCCATGACGATTCTCCTTGGGAGAGCAATGCCCAAAAAATATTTTATTTTTACTTTTTGTTGAGATCTTCTTATATTGCTTTCTAGGAGAGGTCAATTGATTGGGAAGTGTAGATCATTGGTGCCTGGAGTCTGTGTAGGCCAAGCGATAAATTTGTTGCAATATGAGAGACATAAATATGCATTGTTATCAAACCACTTGAAGGATAAGAGAGGTGTTTCTTGTGCCATGATAGTGAAGCATCGAAACATAGGTTCACATTGTTGGCAAATGAATATTATAGTAGATAATGAGAGTAGTTGAAAATACTTTTGATAGATATTGATGCTTTAATTTTCCTGCTCCTATGACCTAGGAGAGATAATGAATCTGCCAGTGCGTTGGTGCTAAGTCTTATTTTTTTTATGAAAGCTGAAGAATTTCATTAATGAAAGCTTCGAGAAGATTCACAAAAAGAGTACTTAGTGTTCAAAATTTTAGCTATCCCATTCCCTTTTGATACAAACTGAAGACTAGAGGAGATTTCAAACTGATAAGCTACATTGGTAAATTTGGGTCATTTTTTTATGGCTCTTTCGATTCTCTTGCGACATTATGTCATGGATATTGCGATGAATCTTGGGTCTCCCAAACGTCGCTTCATGTGTCGTGGCAAGTGCGATGAACCTGATAAAACGTCGCAAAAGTGACGACCAAAGGAATTTGTCGCAAGCGAGACGACCAACAATGGTCGTTGCAATAAAAACGACCAATAGTGGTCGTCACAAGAAAGGCAAACTAGGTACGTCTTCGTAAGAGATATGAACTAGGGATATCATCATAAGAGAGATGAACTAGGAATATCATCGCAAGAGAGACGAACTAGGGATATCATCGCAAGAGAGACAAAGTATCGTTATCGTTGCAAGAGAGGCGATACCCTAGTTCTTTGGTCATGCGACGAATAGTATACAATATTGCGACGAATTACATATATTATCGACGAAAAAGGTTCGTCGATAGTATAGATATTTCATCACAAGAATCTATATTATTCATCTCTCTTGCGACAAATGGTTGATAGATCGTCGCAAAATTTTGTCTCTATTGCGACGACGTATATTTATTTAAATAAATAAATAATTGATGTCCTTGAACCCTAGTTATTTATCTTGCAACACAATGGAAGAACCATGAGTGAGGTTTGAGATTTGTTTCAAAAGTCCCCTCCCAATGTCACCAAACCTTAAACATTGAATGCTAATTATAAATATTTGTATAAAATATAATACAAAACAGAGGAGGATTCATTGGGAAATGGGTTGGGATGGGAAATATACTCAAT
>ML792570.1:97783-110948 GCA_009831015.1 Picea engelmannii
TACAAAAACAAAAAATATTAAATTTATATGGCCAATTTTTAAATATCATTGAAGTAGTTCATTAATATTAAAAAAAACTCTGCAATGTAATTATTTACCTGGTCCACTAGTCGGCACCATTGGAATGGCTACCCTATTCACCTAATCTTTAGGTTGAGGAGGCTCAACTACGACATTCTCTGCCATTGAAACAACAAAATTTATAAGGACAAAACCGTAAATGTATAAGTAATAAAAATTAGAAGTACGAAATTTACAAGTATGAAATTATCAAGTATATGATTAATATACAACCATTTTACCATCGTGGGCCTCGGACACATGAACATATTGGGGTTGCACCCCACTGGGATGGGGCTACTGGGGAGCACCATGATCTTTTGGGAGTGTTGCACTATCAATGCTCTGTTGTCCAATACTAATGGTTTCGTTGATAGTGTTTCTCCCCTGATTAAAACAAAGTAAGCCATTAAAGTTATGGATGATATCAAACATTTTTTGTATTTTATAAGTAATGAAAGGTTAATGTGGACTGATTTTTATTTACCTTATCCCACAAACTGGATCTTGGGGTCTACCCCATGTTTTTCCTACGATCGACCACAGATTTATAGTTGTACTCGTAACCAAGTTGGAGGTCTTCCTCCGTGGTTTCAGTTCCGAAGTCGTTGCCCTGCATTGCATAAGAGTATGTTTTTTTAATGTTTTTGGCTGCAATTACCTGAAAGTTGTAAGGCAATACAAATAATATTCTTAAGATGTTTGGGTACTTACAATCCGTGACTGTAACCTTGAGTAGCTGCCCTAGCCTAGCTTGTGTTGGCCATGTTTGACAATCCTTTCTTTGGTTGCCTTCGAAGTGTCAGGAAACCTATCATCAAAAATTTTAAGTATGTTATATATAACCACGCTTTTATTTAGATCTAAATAAAATTAAAGTTGGTATTGAAATCAAAATATTGTAATTTACCTTGGGGTGCCAGTCATTTTTTCTCTTGATTTTTTCAATATATTTTCTTTTGAATCATCAATGATCACCTTCCACTCTCTCTTTGGAATTGAGGGATGACGCTCATACCTAGGTTTTCCTACCAAGCTTTGTCTTTAAACATCCCGCATATATTTTAAATATTCTCCCACTGCAGAGGTGACCTATTTGTTATTGAAATTGTCTACTCCAAAGAGGCCTTCGAGATAATCCATAAGTTCTTTTTTGAGGTTGGAATTCTGGCAATTCCACCTCCTGCATAAGGTTGCCCCAAAAATCAACAATTCCTTGCTCTCCAGGTGCCTATAAAAATGGTCGTTTCCTACACATAAAAAGATATGATCATTAATTTAAAAATAATAATCTAGATGATTTGTGTATGAGATGGACAACATGAAACAATTAAAATATGAAAAACTACTTGGGAGTCTTATTTGTTTTAATGGAATTTTGTTATCGTCGACCAAAAATGTTCACGAAAGGGTCCCCATGGTTGTCACGTGTCTATCTCTAGGAAATGCAACCATGTCAACCACATCATCAGCCTCATCTCTATCACCATCTCTAAAGTCTAACTGATGTGTGGATGTCTTGCGGTGTGTATCATGGCTCTTATCTAAATTATGTGTGGAAGATTGAGAAGTAAATAGTACTCTAGCAGCTGTATGATAGCCCATTTTAGGACTCTGTAGTGTCTCTGCAATGACACTACTACCAACACCAGGATGAACATGCTCCAAAAATATCTTTATAAAAAAGAAAATGTTTTTTCATGAGATAATGTAAAAGTTAAAAAATAGAGTTTCATAATTGAACATATGAGTACATTAGAAAAAACACTTTAAATTATGCTTATTACCTTATATGTGTGAAGTTGTGACATAAGGAGATTGATCCTTTCTAGGATGTTGGGAGTTTGATCTAGACGATCTAATAAGCTAGCAAGTTCCTTGTTTGCTTTAATGATATTTTTTCTATTAATACCATCGGATCAGGGGATGAATACAACCCCTCCTCGTCAGCAGAATCATGATCAACATGCCCTGCCGACTACATATAATTTCAACAAAATCAATGTTATTTCAGTAAAATTATATAAACAAATAATAAAATTCAGGTAAAATGAAAGTCAAAATTGATAATCATTTACATGTTCTACGGCTGGCCCTTTTCCATGATCATCCTGCCACATTATAATATAATTAGAACCCCAAAATATTTAAAAAATTGTTAACGATAACAAAAAAACTGATTGCCACCCAAATGAAATCAACCTTAACTATCAACTTCCCACATTATTATAAAATTAAGACCATGAAATATTTAAAACAATGTTAAAGATAAAAAATATATATATATATAATGCAATAAGTAAAGGTTGCTTAAAGAGGTGTTGCATATGTACATGCACACTATTAGTCGATGCTTCTATTCGATTCAAATGGTAATCCACTAATAACTCTTCCCCGAGAGCTATCTTTTTTATTGTGCATAGGACTACCCGATTCTCTTCGCAACCCTCATATATGGAATTCAGTTGCTTGTTTGTTGTCCCAGGTCATGTGTTGTTTATAAACCCTGTGATATTGTCAGAAGCTTTAGGCCTTCCATCAATATATATGTCGCTCCCTTATTTTTATCGTTGTTTATTAGTTGTATATATTTTGCAGCAAGTGTGTATCTCTGCATACTTCGCATGTACCGGACCAGCCGTATCCAATCATTATAATTGTAACACGGTCCGACATAGTCCATCAATTCAATTACTGTATTGTATTTTATAGTTATTCCATCCATGGAAAATATCCCCGGGCCATGCAGAGAGGATGGTGCAATGCGATATTTCCTATTATTGACAATGAAGTCAGTGTCTAACAGTGGTAGTTCCTTAGGTACCGATTGTTTCACCAGATGCTCATACCTGAGTGGCACCTCTATGTCTCCTATGCTGTCATCATCATAAGAGCATGATCCTCCTTTGGCAAGAAAAAATTCCATGCGTCTACGGAATCTTCTTCTGACTTTTTCACCTCTGGTCCTTGTTAGTGTATCATATCTACTAGATGCAGCCGCATTTCCCTCTATTTGTCCTAAGCTTTCCTCACTCGACGAAGAAATATCTGACAGGTACCTGTTTGGTTGTACCTTCAGTCGCATGTGCACCTGTTGTTAGTGAGTAGTCCATCCTCATCCTAGTTCCAATTTTTGAACTTTCTTTTCTATATTCAAAGTTATAAATAATTTTTTTATATCTTTAGTTTTGGATGCACAATTAGAGGGTGCAATTACCAATATTAGTAGGGGAACTCATGCACACAGTGGATTCCCAACTTAGTGAAGGGTATGAATCTCTAGGTGGGTGCACCTTAATTCGACTCACTTATTCATGCAAGCAATATGCACTATGGTTAGATTTCACACTACGAAATTTTTCTCCATGCATTTATATTCATTGTACCTCTCTTATTACTAGTTTATAAACTTCCCTCTAACTTCATCCCATGGAAGTGTTAATTAGCATAGATGATGTCAGAAGACCATGATCTTTGGTATTCTATGGATATGGTAGAGACTACCAATCATGTGTTGTTCGTAGAACATAAAAATAATATGGTTGTTGAGGTCATTTCCCACTTCCGAAAATTCCCTCCCCTTTTCTATTTTCTTGAATTCTTCTCTCCCTTTATTTTCCCTCCTCTACACTTACCCTTTTTTCCCTCCTACTATCCCTTTCTAGTTCTACACTTAGTCTCATTTTTAAGACCGTGGGTTCCTAGGTTGGCGGGATTGCGGTTTCTCATCTCCATATATAACTTCACATCAAGAGTCTGACCGACCATCAGTATCTCCCATACTTAGTCGATTCTACGACCACAGGTTGGTGGGATTGAACTTTCATGCTCCCATGTTCTGTGACATACACATTGCACAAAAAAAATTCGTGATCTACATTTTGATCCCCAGAATCCTCAAACTTCCAAGTGTCATTCTGCCTATGATGAGTCCATTCGACCACCACGCCATTCTATACTTAGCCAATTTCTCACCTTATATCATCGTGGAATCGCGGGTTCCCGGGTTCACAAAAAATCTCAAATCATATTTTTCTCTTGTTCATCCCCGCCAACCTCATGCCCTTCCCAATGCACATTTACTATGCTTTTAATGCTAATAACTTACCATATAGGTTTGAAAGGATGGTCATTAATAAGAAAAAGGCTCGAGGAGATCTCCTATTAAAATGCATTAAAGCAGGATTTATGGAGGATTATATTATGCCCCTCCAACATTCATTTTGAAACATAATCTGGAATAAGGGAATGTTCTCGTGAACTTATGGCAGCAAATCGACAACAGTTCTGTGGAGATAAATTAAATATTTTTGGGCACGAGGACCAAATTTTTCAGTGGTCCAGAGCATATTCCTACTACTCATCCCCTTCTGCCCAGAAGGAAGTAATCTAGATGTCTGGAATTGTGTGCGTAGGTTGTGTCCTGGAAGTATTTTGACTGTAAGGAGTTGGTCACCTGGTGCATTGAGAGATATATTCCAAGCCAGCGGATTATTTAGTTGTGGGACCATTCCCCTGTCTTGCTATCACCTCAGATATTCTGTAATATGTTGAGACTTCCCAAGCCAATGCTCACCTTCAAGGGTGAAGATTTCCATGAGTTCTTAAAGAAGCATGAAAATGGATTGGACCTCTTACCTGAATTCCTAGAGAACCCAACGGTCATCCCCGAGGACATCATGAGATTACAGGTTGGCTCATATAAAAATCCCTTCTGGGAAATTGCATGGCTTTTTACAAGGATAACATGACAAGAAACTACAACCAGCGTCTCTCGAATAATTCTTTACATTCTGTATTTTATGGTCAAAGAACAGGGCATCTTTGATTGGGGTAAGTTGATTTCCATTGAAATCTCTTCCCAATTGTCTCAATACAAGAAGGAGAAGAAATTATTTATGTCATCTTATTTGGTTTTCGCGATAGCACATTGCTGTCAGTTCCCAATATTATTTGTGTGTAAGAAGGTAAACTATGAATTCAACCCAGTAACCTTCTAGTATCAAACATTATGGAGGCACAAGGCCTCCCAGCATTTTTTTGAAGTTTTTAATGATTTTGTCTCAGTTTTTAAAGACTTGATGTTTGGAAAGGACACTCCCCGGATGTCTAACAAGGCAAGTAAGTTCTTGGATAGGAAGGGGACACTAGAACAAAAGGAGAATTATAGCGTTATAAGGATTTTTGGTTCCAAGGAAAATCCTTCCTTCCTTCTATGCCACATATCTGAAAAAATGTTTGTTGCTGAAATAGTAAGGTAGTACAACTATTGGTTGCATTTTTTCCATAAAGAAAGAAAAAAACAATTCATACCTCTGCCTTATAAACTTGGGGATTTCATATTCACAAATATGAACAAGATTGATGAATTTGTGGGCCACTTCCACAACCTCAATTTAAAATATGTTGAAAGAGTAAAAGGGTTCGACCCTAGCGTAATTTTTGTAGAACATATATTGGTTGTTGGTTTCAACAATTCTTTCATTAATTTTATTCTGAATGAAGACAAATACAATGTCTCGGGCACTCCCTCTCATGACATCGGCGACCTGGAAATGATACTCAACACCAATGAGTCATACAAGCAGAGAGGAAAAGGTCCGGGTGAGAAAAGTGCCCAATCCCCGATTGTCACTCCAAAGAGTACAATATCTCAGAGCAATGCTCCAACAGCCCACCAAGTTAATAAAGTAACACACAGTTCTTCAGGTGGAGGAGGAGAAAAGAACCTTCCTTCAGGAAAAATTGAAATTTCTCACAAACTTCCCTTAAGGAAGAAAAGAAAAAACATTGTGCAAGAAGAAGAGGGACCTCGAGGTGAAAGAGACATCCACGACCTCTCCCTCGAGGATATGGAACTCGAAATTGACATCAAAAAAGTGTTCCCCAATGTCGACCAACTAGATAAAAATGCTCACTAGAACCCTCATATGGAAACAATTGAGAGTGAGACCTTCAACGAAGAAGAGTAATTTGTATTTCAGAGCATTGTTTTTGACAACGAGTCCAAAAATTTGATTATTGAGAAAATATATGTAAAGAATAAAAAGGGGAAATCTCGTTCAGAGATTAACCTACGGAACATGCGGCCTTCCCAAATTTCCCAAATTCACCGAGCAACTGGAGATGCTCTAGATAATTCTATTGGAGGTATTAAAGCAGAGAATGTCAGGTTAAAGGAGAGAATCAAATAATTGGAGGAAACTGTAATGCCTCTTCCAGTACTTGCTAGTCCTTTAGAAATGATCGTGCCTACCACACCTGCAAAAAAATTAAAAGGATCGGCAAGCCTGGTCTCTTTTGGAATGAGAGCACAGACTTTTCATGAATATTTATAGGAAGATTTGAAAAACGAGGAAGGTTTTTACCTTGATCCGGTTATACCATTTGGTTTTAAAGTTACCAATATGACAGAGTTGATAAAAAGAGAGGAGGATCTCCCTTCTACGAACCGGATAAAACAACTAAACGCATGCTGGAAGGAAAAGGTTAAAAACCTTAATATTGTTGTCCAAGCATGTAACCAGGCCATAACTAGAAGAGAAGAATTATTCAAAAATCTAACTGAGATAGATCTAGCTAGGAGCACCAATGAGGTCTAAGACCCCAAATTGATATTCAACCCGTTGTTCTTAACCAAGCAAGCATTTGACGAACAAGTTGAGATCTTTAAGGGGTTATCATTTGAAAAGTTCTATGACATTCTTGAGTATAGTGAAGATTGCGTGGAAAATTGGCTAGTTGATTATTCAATTAAAAATAAAGATATTGAAGAAGCTTTGCGAAATATTTCTATTGATCTAAGGGACTTGGAAGGCGAGCTCTTCAATATAAAAATATGGCATGAAATCAATGTGGTGCCAACGAGAAGCTACATCGAGGAGTGGTTTAAAAAGGTTGTCGACAAACTTACCGATGAAGGGAAAAGGATGGTTGAGATGGTTCCTGTAACCATCGATGAAAGCCACAAAAGGACATTAGCGAACAAGTGACAAACATGAGATACCATCATAGTAAGTTCATAATGATCACATCTTTTTGTATTTATCAAGCTCTTCATCCAGTTACTCCACCTCTTTAAATAGAAAGGTTTAATCGAAGACTGATAATTTCCTTTTTCTTCTTACCAGGTCTTGGTGTCTTTCGCCACCCACTTTATTCTTTCTAAGAACTTCATTCTTATACATATTTTCTTTATGGTCCGTGGGAGCCCCAATCCTAGTCATTATGACAAACACGTTTTAATTTCAGAGAATATGTATTGAACTATATATATATATATATATATATATATATATATATATATATATTTAGAAATTCCAAGAGATTTATTTTGGGAACAATCTCGACTGTATTTTGTAACCCAATTTTTCTGAATATAAATTATTTTAGGTTGATATATTGATATATTGATATATTCATTTGAGCTACCCATGTATCACTCTGTCAAAGTTCTCTTATGCATGCAAATTGTTTTCTTTTAATTTTTTCATGTGATCAAAAATCTTTAGCCCAACTATGATGTATGTGAGGAAATTTTGTTTATTTGCTTTAAATGTATGAATGTATGTCATTCCTGGTCCATTCTAAGGAACCTTCTTTTAGAAATAAAATAAAAACAAAAAAAAATTCCATTTTCTTTTATATATATTTTACTTTCCTTTGATGAACTTCTATAAAGTCCCGCATTTTAAAAATCTTGAATAGAGGAGTACCACCTCTATAAAAACACAGGAGGATTTTATCCTCGTGATGTTGTCGTTTCGGTCCTAACAGATTCAAGCGTCAACATTTTTGGCGACCATACTAGGGAAATGAATTGGAAATTTGGAACCTGGCCCAACATTTTTTGAAATAATATATGACTCTACCCCAGGGTAATCAGCCCCATTTAGAAATTGGATTGAATAATCAACGAATCATTTTTCACCAGTTGTATAATTTGGTAATATCAACATCCCAGAATCGAGAGGATTTAGAAGGGTCCTGGTTGATCTTAGTGCAAGAAGAAGAAAGAGAAATCCTGCAAAGACAAAGGAGAGAAGAAAGACAAGATCGAAGAAACCAAATATTGGCTAGAGAAGCACATTAACAAGGTAAATATTGAAGTTGGATGAATACAAAGTACCCATTACCAGAAGTAAAAGTAAGCAACTCGATGTCCTTAGAAGTGAAAAGTATTATCTTGAAGCCTCCTCAAAAATGGAAGTGAGATACGAGCAACCCCAAAAAGAGCATGATGAGGAGAGACAAGGAGGGGAAAGAGATGTCACAAGAAACCAAGGAATCCCAGGGTTTGGAAATAGAAGGAGGGTAAGATATTCTCCTCTTAATATCACAGATGAACAACATGAGCTACCTATTCTCCCTAAATGAACCTTAAAGGAATTTTTTGGAGATGGGACAATTGATAAAAAGAGGCATCTTCACTTATTCCTTGGCGTTTGTGACTTTCACCGAGTCAAATATGATGATGTCATGGTGAGGTTGTTTCTGCAAACTTTATCAGAAAGAGATTATGAATGGTATACAACATTTCCCAGTAGATCCATTCGCTCATTTAATGATCTCTAAGGTATGTTCCTAAGTATGTTTTCCCCCCAATTTCCTACCATACCCTCCTCATAGACTTCACCCAGATTGGCTTAAGGAAGAATGAAAGGATACGAGATTTTAATCTCAGGTTCAATAAGACCTTGAGTAGAATCCCAGAAGAAAAAATATGAAATGACCCGGTCATTCTCGGTTTTTATAAGAATGCAATGTCCCGGAATGTAAAATATGCCATCAGAACATCCCAAATGGATACTCTGGAGGAAGTAATGACTAAGGCCATTGATATCGAATAAATTATGATGAAACAGGTGTTGACCTCGACATTACACTGGGAAGAGTACAAAGGCAAATGGGAGGATTGAATATCAATAATCAAGGAGCTTCCAGCTTGAAGAAGAACGAATAATTTAAACCTTGGGTGGCTCAGAATCAAACACGGGAGGAGGATTTTTTAAAGGAACCATACCTGACGTAAACGTCGATCCTATGGCGGCATAAGAAACAAAGCAAATAATTGAGATTGCGCAGATGAATAGAACCATCAAACAAATGCAGAACAAAATAACTAGGCTGAGCAGGGGAGATAATTACATGCCAAACCCAATAATGTCGATTCTTGAACAAAGGAGGAACCCTCCCCCAAAAAACAATGTCAGGTTCGATAATACTGAAGACCCACCAAGATCAAGGGTTTCCATACAACCTACTCCAAACGCGACTATTTTGGATGACATCTATGACGAGCAATTGATTGAGCAAGAAGGTTATTACTTACCTGATGAAAGCTCTGAGACAGTACAGATGGAAGGATGTGAGACGCCCATGTATATATGTGGAGAGGGAGATAATGATCCTAACTCACAAGAAAACGTCTCCCAAACAAGAGGATTTGTAAATAGACCAAAGGATAAAGGCGACTCTGACAAAGAAAAAAAAGGAAAAAGAAAATGAAAAAGTGTCGAATGAGAAGGTGATAGTTTGAACCACAAGGAAACACATGGCGTCAAGCTCAACTCAAATGATGTATAATGTCGTGGAGGACTTAATTAAGTTGAGGATAACTTTTCCTTTTACAGAAGTGGTGAAGATTCCTCCGTAGAGGCAGAACATCTTGAATTTGTTAGATGATCCATCAGAAAGAACTGAAGATTTTTTTACCACTCCAAAACAGAACCAGAGCTCATCGACTGCTAAGCTGAGAGGTAAAATTATCCCCTTCTACATATCAATTGAAAACCATGATTTTGCATTACATAATTGTTTAATTGATACTGGTGTGACAAATAATATAATGCCACTTGCGGTCATGGAAGCATTGGGCATGAGTTGTACTAAGTATTATGAAACTGGCGAGAGCATATATGCGATTGATTCTAGAAAAGTGTCGACGTATGGGGAAATCAAGGATTTTTATGCCTGGATTACAACAGCTCCCCATATCATCACATTTTTTAATATTATCATGGTAGATCTACCTCTAGCATATGGGGTTGTGTTGGGAAGATATTGGACCTCTATGATCGGTGGATATATAATGAACGACGACAATTGTATGATTCTACCAGGAAAGGAGGGAGAAATCATTAAAGTACCTCATGAACCCATAAAACCTTTCTCCTTCAAGAAGAAGGATAATGAATTATTGGAAGATTACATAGATGTCGGGATTGAAAACTATGTTATCTTGGACATGGAGCAGAATGAAAACCTAGAATGAGTTCAAGACTTGGAGGGCCCATAATGTTTCTTTGAAGGCTACTAGAGAATGTCGTTCTATGGAGCATGTTCTAAATCTGGGAACGCGGTTGGAATTGTTCTCATAAGCCCATATAAGACAATGCATCCTCACATTGTAAGACTAGAGTTTCCATGCATGAATAATGAGGTAGAATACAAAGCTTTGATCCAGGGGATGATCCTCGCACAAGGAATGAAAATAGAACATCTCAATGTGACTAGAGATTCAGAGTTGGTCATTAATCAAGTTACCCAAAAGTACAAAATAAAAAAGGAAAGACTTAAGTTGTATTTCAAAAGAGTTAATGAACTGATGGAATCTTTCATCTCTTTCAATATTACTTTCATTCCAAGGGACAAGAATCACAAGGCCGACTCACTAGCTTTGGCGGCTTCATTATCAAACCCATACGATGTCCTAAGAAAAACGTATTTCCAAGTAGAAAGGGCCTTTCGGCCATCCATGCCTGATAATATTGAGTACATTTAAGTGTTTGAAAATGATGAACAATTGGAGAATTTTTAGTTAAACGATGATGATGAAGAAGATGATAGTTCAATTGTCGTCCCGAGAGACTGCATACAAGCTGAATCTTTTTTTATAAAAGACGATCATGCCAAGAATCATCTTGAAGAAGATTCAGTTTGATAGGTGCAAGAAACACGAAAACTCAATATTGGAACGAACCAGTCCCCAAAATATGTCAATTTGGGAGTTGATTGCACCCCCGAAGATGTTGATCAATATGTTACCTTGTTCAAATAATATATTGATGTGTTCACTTGGACCTATGGCGATTTAAAGGCCTATGATAAAACAATATTCCAGCATATCATTCCTTTGAGATAAGAATCCAAACCGATGAAACATAAAATAAGAATGAGGAATCCCAAGCTAAAACCTCTGCTAAAAATTGAGTTGGAGAAGTTGAAGAAGGAAGGGATAATCTATCCCATCATACATTCAGACTGGATTTCAAATCCAGTGATGGTCGGGAAGAAGACCGGGGAAATCCGAATGTGCATTGACTTCAAAGATCTTAACAAAGCGAGCATAAAAGATAATTTTCTACTGCCTAACATGGAGTTTTTGCTACAACAAGTTACGGGATCGGCCTGCATGTCTATTTTGGATGGTTTATGTGAATATAATCAGGTTTTAGTTGTTGAGGAAGATAGAGAAAAGACAACATTTATCACACCATGGGAAACATATGCATACACTAGAATGCCCTTCGGTTTAAAGAATTTTGGAGCCACGTTCCAAAGGGACATGGATCATGCTTTCAGTGGATTGATAGGAAATTTTATGGAGGACTATCAAGATGAATTGATAGTGCATTCAAACAAAAGGGAGGATCACATCCATGCAAATTATACGGCGTTTCTCTGAACCTAAAGAAATGCTTGTTCATTGTGACTCAAGGCAAGATGTTGGGCCACATTGTATGCAAGGAAGGGATTTAAATAGACCTGGAAAGAGTTAAAGCAATTAACAAACTCAACCGCTAGAAATCCAAGAAGGGAGTCCAGTCATTCTTCGGGAAAATTATTTTTTTCCAACGATTTGTCCCTGATTACGCAAGCATCGTAAAACCTATCAATTTGTTGTTGAAAAAGGAGCATAGGTTCGAGTGGACAGCAGATACTCAATAAGAATTCAATCATATCAAAGGGGTCATCACCACTGCTCCCATCCTCATTGTTCCATACTTTCATAGGGATTTTATTATCTATTCATTTGCTACAAAGGCAATCGTCATGTTCGTCCTCACTAAGAAAAATAGAAACGGAGAAGAACGCCTGATAATTTTTATGAGAAAAACTCTCCACGACTATCAGTTGAGGTATTCATAACTCAAGAAACAAGATTTGGCTCTTGTAAAAGTTGTGGCACACTTTCAAACGTATATATTAAACTCCCATGTTATAGCTTACGTTCCCTCGTCACCAGTCAAGATGATTCTAAATCAAAAGTTGAGAGAATGGAAATGGGCTAACTGGTTAGCAAAAATTCAAGAGTATGATATCAAGATTAAAGCTTTGAAGGCAATAAAAGGACAAGGTTTATGCAAGCTTATTGCTAATGGGGACTCGTTCGATGGGATGATTTCAATCTCAGTCAGGGAACCATTAGTTGATTCAGAACGGTATAGAGATATCATATTCTATTTAAGGTCTGGGCAATTCCCTGTTACAATGAACCCCAAGGAGCGAAGGACACTCAATATGAAGGCGAACCAATATGTGTTGATTGCTAACATACTTTTTAGAATAAATTTTGATGGAATACTGTTGAGATGCGTCGATGAGAATCAAGCTCAAGGATTGATCAAAGAATTTCATGAGGGAATATGTGGTGGACATTTTGTGCCTACTGCAACTTCCCACAAAATAATCAGACCAGGATTTTACTGGTCGTCAATATTCAGGGATTCATATGCGGCAATAAGGAGATGGTTTTCATGTCAACGGTTTTCAGGAAAAATGAAGAAAGTTGTGATGCCTCTGCAGTTGATTGTGGTGGAACAACCATTTTCCCAGTGGGGACTTGATGTTGTTGGGCCGATTAATCCAAAATATATTAAGGGGAATATGTACATTCTAATAGTTACCGATTATTTCACAAAATGGCCAGAAGTGATGGTGCTAAAGAAGGCTCATGATGAATAATTGATTAGATTCCTCAAGGACAACATTCTGTCGAGGTTTGGCATCCCTGATAAATTTATCATAGACAATGGTTTGATCTTCATTGGGTCAAAGTTCACATATTTTTGTGGACAATATGGGATCATCATGGGTCAATCAT
>ML792570.1:121204-131631 GCA_009831015.1 Picea engelmannii
TTGTATTTTTTTATGTTTTGTTATTATTTGTTATAGTGTAGTGGTTGGTTGCTTGTGTTGACTAAAAGAATTTAGTGAGAAATATTGGTGGTTAGTACTCATGACTTTTAGTATTGCTAATGCTAGAATGAATGCATATCTAGACAAGGTCAATGTCCTTCAGGGTTGGCCCAATCCCTCTAATACTACATATATAAATAGTTCATTAATCCTTGGTGGCATGAATTTATATAGAAAATTTATTCAACATTTCTCTCACAATGTTCAACCATTTCATCAACTCTCCAATCAAAATATTTTATCATGGAATGTCACAACACCTAAGGGCATTCGACAATTCAAGTATTCCCTTTGTGTATCTATGCCTTGGTGGCCTCCCAGGAAAATTTGCAAGGTCGTAGGAAAATTTTCAAAATAGATTACCCCAATTCATGGCAGCCTCCTAGGAAAAGGGTGGTTGCTTGCTTGCTTGTGTTGACTAAAATCATTTAGTGAGAGACAATGGTGGTTAGTACTCATGACTTTTGGTATTGATAATGTTTTAAATACATTGAGTAAGAACAACACCTAGAAACCACAACACAATTCTTCTCTAGGGGGTCCTTAACATCATAGTTGGATAAGGACACCATTAGGAGGTTTTTTGCAGTAAGGACAGGTAGAGAGGCCTTAACCATGGTTGAGGAAGGAAAAAAAGTACCTTAGGATTTTGTTGAATATTTTTAGGCTTGAGATCCTTGAATAAGTCCTCAAACCAACACATCACTCATTTGTAAGGCTTCCTTTAAGGCCTCCAAGTAGGATACAGGTGCCATGAGTAGGTTTTGTTCCCTAGAAATGGGTCTTAACACCTAAAAATGGTTATGGGGGGAGTAAAGGACTTAAGCCATAATTGAACCTTCTCAAGCTCATGTGCCATGAAAAAAACCTAGAAACCATGACATGATCTCTCACTTCAATGTCTTTGGCCTAAGATTTGGACATGAGTGTCATTTATATGTTTTGCATACTACATATGGGTCTCAGGGCCTTAACCATGGCTGTGGTAGGGAAACAAGCCTCAATCCCTTAACCATGGTCAAGGGAGGGAAACAACAACTCAAGCCCCAAACATTTAATATCTAGCTCAAGCACCATGAATAAGTCCTTAGGCCACCATACAAGACCATGGATGGGTCACAAGACCTTAGTTATCATCAAAGAATGAAAATAGGTGCCTTATAATATTGTTGAAGATTTTGAAGCTCAAGAGCCTTGAACAACTCCTCAAACCAACATAACAGAACTTTGTCCTTTAAGAGGTATATAGGCATGATGATTAGGTTTTGTACATTGAAAATGGGTGTAGAGGCATAAACATGGAAAGTTGTAAACAATGGCCTAAAGCCATAACTAAACCTTCTCAAGCTTAACCACCATAGACAACACCTAGAAACCATGACACGAGTCATCTCTAGGGAGTCATTGGCATCCAAGTTGAATATGGGTGACATTATGAGGTCTTCTTCATCATGGATGGGTATTAGGTTCATGACTATAGTACTTGATGAAAGGAAACAAGAGTCTTCCCTAAACCTTGCTTCTCAAGCTTAAGAACCATAGACAAGTAGTCAAACCACTACATATGACCTATGTAACATATCATTCACCTCCAAGTGGAATTTGGTCACCATGAATAAGTTAGTTTGGAACCAAGAATGGGTCTCAAGGTCTAACCAAGCTCAACGGAGGAAAGCAAGGGACTTGTTCCCTAAGTGAACATTCTTAGGCTCAACTTTTATGAACAACAACTACAACCCACGCAATTTCTCAAGATATAGTGTTGGCCAAGTCCTTGAGCCTTCACATAGGACCCTTGTAGGTTATTTTTGGACTATTTGAGGGATACAAGTAACATGATTAAACCACAACATATGCCCTAAATAAAAATGTGTCAGGCACCCCATTAGGAATGGTTCTCAAGGTTGTAGTTGTTTTTCTTTAGAATCCAAAGTAGGATATGGTGCCATGAGTAGGTTTTGTACAATATAAATGGGTCTTGATGGATTAACATGGTTAAGGGGGGAAGAAGGGTCTTAAGCCCTAAATGAGCCTTCTTGAGCTCAAATTCCATGGTTAGGGGAGGAAAAAACTTGGACCTTATTCCCTAAAAATCACTTCTTAGGATCAATCACCATGAACTACACCTACAAACCTTTTCAACGGGTTATCACATGCCTAAAACAGAGGTCGTATGCAAAAGTTACAACCCCGGGAAGTTGAGGTACCAACTTAACCATAGGGGACCACATAACTTTTGGCATTTCACCTCCTAGGGTTAGGTTTTTGGATGTCTATGGTTTTGGCATTCATGAGTAATATCAAAAAGGCCTCTGGAGCCTCATTATATTCATTTCTGCTTAGACAAATGTGTGTAGCAGCCACATATCTTCTCAGAGATAGCTACCACCATTCGAGAAAGTGTTTCAGTTCTGCAGTTTTATAGTTTCAGCCTATTTCATTTATTCAATAGAAGATATTGTTCACTGGATATCTGTGTATTGTTCTTCATATCTCTGTGTTTATTGTATTTAGTCTGTTAATTAGTTTGTTGCGATCCTAAATCTGGATCAGTGTCTGAGTCAATTAATTTGATTCCAGAAACCCTCCCATATCATTGTTACACATTATTTTCATCATTCCTATGACCGTTAATGATGTAAACCCATATGTTTCCTTCATAGGGGTTAGTGGCCTGAGTTCCTGAAGAGAGAAGGGAGAAGAACTTTTCCTGAGAAAAGAAGTTGCATTTTCCTTTATGAAAACCCTATTAAAGAGGAAGTTCGCAGGCTGCATTATAGGCGGGGTGCGAGAATGCCTGATTCTCGCAGGTTGCACCATAGCTGGGTTGCGAGAGGTTTGCAGGTTGCTCTATAGGCAGGGTGCAAGAATGCTTTTACGTGGGAAAAACGAGCGTTTTCTCGAATCTTCTAGAAGGAGAAACTTCCATGGTGAGGTGGCATCCGAATGGTTTGGATCTTACTCACTTTCATGATTTAGTGGGATCATCCTAACCTCCTCACCTTATCCTATTCAACTTATAAAAGGAGAGGAGCTCTCATGGAGAAAGTTAGCTTTGGAGCTTGGATTGGGCTAAGTTGGATTTGGCTTGGAATTATTAGCTTGGTTGGAGTGTCTTTGAGCTTTGCCTTTGTCAAGATAGATTGTGAATACTATCAAATCTGTGCTTTCAGAATTCTTGGAGTGAAAGTGTGTGGGGAACAAAGGACAGTTGGAAGGGACCTTACGACATCAAGGCCCTGGTTGTAATCTCTCTTTCACATTTAATATGATGTAGTAATATGATTCTTTTCTATAAAGCTTGTTGTGTTTTATTGTATGATTCCTTGATCACATACATAGGTTTATATTGAGTTTATGCTATTGCTATCACTTTGGTTGGTTGCGTTCTTTTGCAGGTTCATCATTGTATGAGCGTTGGAATGGAAATAGGATGGTGATGGCGAGAGGAAGTGGCATTTAAACGGTATGTCACTCATCCCTCTTTAGTTAGTAAATTCAATATCTAAAACTTAAGGAAAGTGTCAAGTTTTGGTGTGTTTTGTTCTAGATCTAGGTGGATCTAGGGAGATTAGTTAGTGTCTGCACCTACCGATTAGTCCGATAACAAGATTGGCGACTCCACTAGGGAACGGATTGTTTCCTAGTTAGTCTAGTTTCCCTTGCTTTGATTGCTTGTTTTCTGGTCTCTGAGTCTATGGGAGATCCATCCAGACTCTTTGGATCTGAAAGTTCACTCAAATTTAGTCCTTTTTCAAATTTTTGCTTGTTTACAGGCATTCTCGCACTGTACCCTTTAGTGGCCTGCAAGAAACACCTGAGTTCGCACCCTGGTGTTAAGTCCAGTGCAAACCCCTCGCAATCAACCTTTGTTCAACCTGCGAGAATCTTTGATTCTCACACTGTAATACACTGCCAGCTTGCGAACTTGTTTGTAAAAAATTTTGGATTGGGTCTTGTCATTTTTTGATGCCCAATTTTTCTTTGAATAGATGGATTGAACTTTTGGAGCCTATATTGATCTGTTTATAGTCTTCTTGACATTATTTGAGTTTCTTTTATCCATCTTTGCTTTGTTTGGTTTTGAAGGATTAGTCTCTTGCTTTGAGTGTCTTTCAATTACAAAGCATGTGTTTTCTTTAGAATTGTTTATGGAAAGATCATATTTCTTCTGAATAGTTCACTTTAAAAGAGAACTTTTAGTTTGGGTTTCTTTGTTTTAAGAAAGTTCATTATTTCTTTTAGTGAAATTCTTGAAACAAAAAGATTTAAGTTCTTCCTTTATATTAGATTGGGGGCATCCTTGCATTTGAAGTAGCGGAATTGCATGATTCTTGGCATTTTTTGATCTTAAATTCCTAAAATTTTTGCATTGGTGTTCAGTACCTTTTTCTCATTTCTTGAGAATCTTGATATTGATGAGTTTAATATATTTTGGGACATCATGCATATGGGAATGATAAATGTTTTCTCCTTCTTGTAGCATAAATTTCATCAAAATGAAAAGATTGCATATTCATATCTTTGCATAATTTTCGAGTCGGTCAAAACACCATATTGTCCACGCCATCTTCCTTTTGAGTAACAACAGCCATAAAATAAAGCGCTTATAAAAAACTGATTAGACATTTTTTATACTTTCTGGTAGCAAACCTACATTAGATTAGCATTAGGGCTTTGGAATAGGTGTGAAAGATAACTTTCCAAAGTTGCAAACAAACATAGAATCTTGAGTTAGGGAGCGGTTAAATCCACTTACTTCATTATGTTCTGGGAAGCCCTTCTAACACAAGGGTCAATCACAAGGTCGCATTGAGACTAGCAGAGTTACTCACCCTGCTTTGTTGGTCTTGGTGTAGAGATTGCACGTATTATGGGGGTCACTTGGAGGTATACCCACAATGATGAGTGGAAGCCTCTCAAGTTGATTTCGGGCTAGATACCCTGCCCTTGCGTGTGGATCGGACTGTCGACTATTTCCCCAGGCACCATTGTTGTTTGTGGTAACCTTAGTGGTCTATCTCTTTAGGGTCTTTACACAAGGTGACTGTGAAGGGGCAAGTCTTCACAGTACCTGGAATCGACGTTGGCCAAACTCACTCGGGCTCCTTGGAGGGTATACCCATGATTATGTGTGGGAGCTTGCACCAGGGTGTAAGTCTGTTAAGCAGGTCGTCAATGTAACTTTTCCACCCACTCTATCTCAGCCCCTTCTTACATTGTTCCGGCGACGTTGGATTTCATCACCAACTAGTGTGCTCATTGTAAGAAGGTTTTGTTTGTTTTCTTGCTTCCAAGATTTTTAGCGTGTGTTGTTTGTTTTCTCTAGCAGACTCTAGGTTGGATTTATTTAATGGCGTCAGTTCCTGGAATGACCAATGAAGGAACCCATGCTCCAGGGGAACCTTTTGTTTTTCCTTCTTATGGAAACATTGGTCCTCCTCACATCGCTACTTTGAGCCTTCCAGGTCTCACTATTGGATTACCGGTATGGTTGTTTTCCACTCAGGTAATCCCGAATGCAGTTAGTGCTTCAGTCAAAAGCACTTCCCCCCAAGAGCATCAACCTCATGTTGATCCTTCACCGTCTTCACTAGTAAGGTCTTCTTCGCCTTCTTCGCTTGCAATGTCGCCTTCTATTTCATCTTCTTCGTCGAGTGAAAGTTTTGAAGCTAGTAACCCGATAAATAAGAAGAAGAAGAAAAGAAAGATTAAGAAGAAGAAAGATAAGCGAGGGTCAAAACCTCCAACCACTTTCAAACATGTTGGAAAACAACCAGTTACTATTAGTCATGCTGGGAGTGTTGATGATGTCAAGATCACCCAAACAACCCATAAGCCCAAGTACCCTTGCAGGCTTTGTAAGGGTAGCCATCTTCTTAAGGAATGCCCTGGTCTATCCAAGGTTATAGAAGCATGGTCTACACATCCTCGCCAACCCACGTTGTTAGCCTCTAAAAAACATGCTAACAACCCCCCGTCAACCAGTCATGATACAGTTGGGAAGAAGAAAAGTAGAGTCAAGTTCCCGTGTATGTTATGCAAAGGGAGTCATCTCACTCACCTTTGTCCTCATATGGAGGAAGCCTCAAAATTACTGGAAGACATGATTGTTTCATAGCCTCAACTTCCAACTGCTTACCGTAAGCTTTCTCTCAACCCTCCAATAGTTGATGGAATGATCACTCCGGTCCCTTCACCGGTCAATCCGGTTGATCATGTCGTCAATCTGGTCATGTCCTTAGTTGAACCAGTTGACAAAGTGGTTGATCCGATACCATCCTCAGTCAATCCCTCTCTCCCCTCAGAGAGTGAAACTAAAGCGGTCGATCCAATCCCATCCTCGGTCGATCCCTCTCTCCCGTTAGAAAGTGTAACCCAAGTGGTCGATCCGATCTCTCCATCGGTCGATCCTACTCTCCCGCTAGAGAGTAAACCCGATACTGCCCATGTTTTTCTCGTTGATACAGAATTTACCATGTCGGGGGCTATTCCTCCTTCTCTCGTGGAACCCCCTCCCAGTAATGAGGTCATCCGTTTTGATTGGGGTGTGCTAACTGGACCTCGTCTTCCCTCTCACATTCCTTTCCAAATTACAGTGCAGGTTTGTGGTCGGGACGTTCCTCAAAAGCTGATAGATGAAGGTTGATCTGTTAGTATTTTTTCCTCTATTGCTTGGCAAGCCTTGGGTTATCCTCCACTTGCACCGGTTACGCAGAATCTGTTAGCTTTTAACAGAAGAACTAGTCAACCTTAGGGACACTTCCTCAGTTTCCTGTAACTTTGGGAGGGAAAATTGTCTTTGTTGACGTCATGGTAGTCCAAGACCCCTTGGATTTTTCTTTACTCCTTGGGCAAGATTATGTCTATGCCATGAAAGCTATTGTGTCTACTCTTTTTCATGTGATATATTTCCCTCACGATGGACGAGTTGTGACTGTTAATCAACTTTCATTCATTGACCCCGCTTGGATTGCCTCCCTGAATGGTTCTTATATGAAAATAGTATCTCCCCCACCACAGGTCAATTATGTGGCGTTGTCACCCATGGCTTCAACTTCTAATGACTTAGATCCAGTAGTTGACATGGTGATCTCTTCGGTAGGGCTAGTAGAGCTTGATCTCCTTACCCCTGTCGAGACCCTCGACATGTGTTCCTTCCAAAGAATTTTTCTTCCATCCAATGCAAATCTCTTGGAAGCCATGATTGAGTTTTGTCCCTTGACATGGTGTCCTTCCAGAGCCTTTTCCTCTTGGAATCCATGATCAAGAAGAGAGTTCAAGGATAGTTTTTTCATCTCTGAGGCAACCTCGTTAAAAAATGAAACAGAGGTCTTTGAGCATGGTTTTCTGATTTCAAGCTCATTAAAAAATGAAACCACTTACGAGGATAGTTTTTTCGTCTCTGTGGCAACCTTGTTAAAAAATGAAACAGAGGTTACGAGCATAGTTCTTGTTTCTATGTCAAGCTCGTTAAAAAATGAAATAGTTTTCCCCCTCTCTATTTGAGTCAAGTCCTTCATCTAGTATTTGAAGCTTCATTTCATTCTCTTTTGCAGTTGGATGAAACAAAGCTTGGGGGGCATTTGCCTCAGCCTCTGGACTTCATGCTGAAGTTAAAATTTTCAGACTCTTAAGCTAGGGGCTATGTACCAACCATCCCTGTGTTATGCATTGGGAAGTCACAAGCATAGTTTTCTATGGTTCAAGCTTGTGTAAAAATGAAACCACTTACCTCAAGCATAGTTTCTTTTGGTTGAAGCTTGTGTAAAAATGAAACCAGGTTCAAGCATAGTTTTGTTTATTTTTTAAGCTTGTGTAAAAGATAAAATCTATCCCAAGCATAGTTTGGTTTTGTTTTTAAGCTTGCGTAAAAATGAAAACAATCCCAAGCTTAGTCTTTGTTCTTTCTCATGCTCATAAATACATGAGAATAAGTTATCGAGATTAGTCTTTGTTCTTTCTCGTGCTCGTAAATAAGTGAGAATGTAACCGAGTATACTTTTATCACTTTTTCGGACTCGTAAAGGTTATACGAAAAAGGAACCCCCTGGAGTTCCCTTTAAGCTCTTTTTAGACTCTCTAAACATGAAAATATTGCCGAGTGATCCTGTTATTTTCACGCTCGTTAAAGTATTTGAAGAAAACGTCTGTTGAGCGATAGTT
Source organism: Picea engelmannii (assembly GCA_009831015.1). Taxonomy (NCBI): domain Eukaryota; kingdom Viridiplantae; phylum Streptophyta; class Pinopsida; order Pinales; family Pinaceae; genus Picea; species Picea engelmannii. Next base: position 129,431 of record ML792570.1, read on the forward strand.
TATCTCTTTTTCGGTCTCATCAGACTACTGTACAAAAAAGGAACTGAGAGAGTTCTCTTTTAAGTGTTTTTCCAAACTCTATAATCATGAAAAACCTTCGAGTTTTCTATCCTTGGACTCGTTAAATAAACATCGAAAGACTCGCAATGGGACTGAACCTCTCCTTCCTAGGGTTCGTTAAACATAATCCGAGGGACTCATCCGAGGGACTCATCCGAAGGATGAGCTTACATTACAAGCATATGTTATCCTCCTCAAGATTGCATAAAAATAAAGAGGTACTCGCTAGATATGGTGGGGGGGAAATTGGGAAAGAAATGTTTCTAAACCTGTATTCTGTGGAAGAGTCATTTTTGAACATGACACCCTTTCACTCGCCTTGTGTCTAGGTTGGAAAATCCGCTCGTCTCTTGGTCATACTCCTTTATAAGATTACAAATTGGTCTATGATCCATGTTGTTGAGTCAGTGTTTCCAAGACAGTTGTCGTGTCGTCAATATGTTCAAAGAGAAGTTCAACTCGAAATCCTTCTATTGTGTCAGCCATTTCTGTAGTCTTTAAACCTTCTATTGCGTCGGCCATCCCTGAGTCAGTCCTGAATCACTTTTTACTCTGATCTACATCAAATATTGTTACCTGTTTCGTGTCATTGATGTGGTATACATTAAGGCCCTCCTGTGGCGAGTCTTTTCCTGTCGACTTCAACTCATTATCCAAGAATTAGACTTAGAAACTAATTGGTACCTTGGAACTTGCATGCCTCAATGGCAAGTTTCTTTGCTTTCGACAGTGGGTTTTCAATATCAACCCCTAATTGAGAGATTTCGTCGAGTGTTCGACCTCAGCTCATTGATTCACATTCGTTGGATTGTACCAGAGTACATTGGGAATCATTGACATTAATGGTGATTTCCCTCGCACTTGTTAATGGTATACACCAATGACCGGTAATCAAGCAGTTTCTACCATGTTCAACTTCAGCACATGTATTCACATGGTTAGATTCATACTATAGAGTGGCGGAGATGAAGACCCTAAATCTTTTCTTATAGATTCAGGTTGTGTTTGAGTATATTCAGTTTGTACTGTTGCATAGATCCACATTGTATGTCTCGTGGCTATGTTCAAATTTGAGTATTTAACACATAGATCCACGGTGTATTTTTGGTGGCTATGTTCAGATTTGAGTCATATTGGCATGGATCCACATTGTATGTTTCGTGGCCATGACCTGTCTTACTTGACATGGATCTTCGCATGTCGGCATTTATGCTTTGAGTCATTTGTATTATGAGTATGGGAATGCCTACCTCAGTGATGATATATTATTGTACTGTATTTCCTTGTTTGTTGGTAGGTTTCCGACTGACTGTTCCTTGTCCCCTACACACACTCGACAAAGTATTTCAGCTATCACTTTGTTCTAACTTCATACTTTGGGGGGCTCTCTGTTACACATTATTTTCGTCATCCCTATGACCGTTAATGATGTAAACCTATATGTTGCCTTCAGAGGGGTTAGTGGCCTGAGTTCCTGAAGAGAGAAGGGAGAAGAAATGTTCCTGTGAAAAGAAGTTGCATTTTCCTTTATGAAAACCCTATTAAAGAGGAAGTTCACAGGCTGCATTATAGGCGAGGTGCGAGAATGCCTGATTCTCGTAGGTTGCACCATAGTTGGGTTGCGAGAGGTTCGCAGGTTGCTCTATAGGCAGGGTGCAAGAATGATTTCACGTGGGAAAAATGAGCGTTTTCTCGAATCTTCTAGAAGGAGAAAATTCCATGGTGAGGTGGCATCCGAATGGTTTGGATCTTACTTGCTTTCATGATTTAGTGGGATCATCCTAACCTCCTCACCTTATCCTCTTCAACTTATAAAAGGAGAGGATCTCTCATGGAGAAAGTTAGCTTTGGAGCTTGGATTGGGCTAAGTTGGATTTGGCTTGGAATTATTAGCTTGGTTGGAGTGTCTTTGAGCTTTGCCTTTGTCAAGATAGATTGTGAATACTATCAGATCTGTGCTCTCAGAATTCTTGGAGTGAAAGTGTGTGGGGAACAAATGACAGTTGGAAGGGACCTTACGACATCAAGGCCATGGTTGTAATCTCTCTTTCACATTTAATATGATGCAGTAATATGATTCTTTCCTATAAAGCTTGTTGTGTTTTATTGTATGATTCCTTGATCACATACATAGGTTTATA
>ML792570.1:131866-145286 GCA_009831015.1 Picea engelmannii
ACATCTTGATCAAGAATTGTCTATGTTTAGATGAAAATAATTTTCTTGTACCACTCTAGATATGCCATTAGTAGATATTTAGTCAACTCTCCATCAAATTCAATAATCACTACTTCAACAACCAATGGTCAATTTGTAAAGGCCTTGTCCTCTGATGACCTTCAAGGATCTATTTTGATATCATGCTCATATAACTTAGCCAACTAGTTATATCATCTCCTTTCTCTCAATGGCTATTTGCGGATCATATCAACTCAGGGAAAGGGTACATAAGCCATCACATGGGTCAAGAGAATGCAGATCCTAAAGTATGTCATGGATTTCGCTAAGGATATGATTTTTCCTCAACTAGGGAGTACCTTAACTCAATCCTATAACACTTTGTTCATGAATGAAATAGGCAAATTTCTAACCCTCTCAATTATTTTGGGTAAGAATGGAAAATTTGGTTTCCTCAAAAGAAAAAGAGTACAATATGAAATATATATCTAGATCAAGGCTTATCAAAACTTGAGAACTAGTGATTGCAACTTTGATACGATTGAAAGCTTCGTATACTTTAGATGTCCATTCAAACACTTAATACTTCTTCAATAATCAATTTATGGTGGTAGCATAGTCTAAGACAAATCTATAGATAACTTTTATTTTCCCCAAAAAATATTGGACGTGCTTTCACTTAGTGGGAGGCTTCAACTCATTTATCACCCAGATCATTTTTGGATCAATATAGATCCCTATTTCACTTATGATATGCCCCCAAAATTTATCTTTCGTGATAGAAAACAACAATTTTGGGGGGTTTATAAATATTCCAGACATTCTACACTTGATAAAAAATATTTAATATGGAACACGTGTTGTTCCCTAACCTTGGAATAGATAGTGAGATCATCTTGATAATCAACCATCATCTTGCCAATCAAATCATGGTAGAAATGATACATGGCCCTTTGAAATTTTCCACCAATATTCATCAACTCGAATGGCATTCAAACATAAGCATAAGTCCCCTACAAGGTTGTGAAAGGTGTCTTAAGTTAATCCATTCATCTACCAAAACTTGATTATAGCTTAATAAATCATCAAGCATAAACATCAATACTAAGCATGTCACCTACTATGTAACATGTCCATATTCAGAAGTGGGTGATTATCCTTTAGGGATGCTTGATTTGAGTCATGGCGTTCAACATGTAGCCATATTTCCCCATTCTTATTCCAAAACCCTACAATGTTGACCACCCATTTTGAATATCTAATTGGTACTATAATCCTTGTGTCCATTAACTTCTATAACTCAATTTTAATTACGAGCTTTAATTTTGGATTTATCACCCTCAATTTCTATCTAATAGGTGTTCTTCTTTAAATTTTATGGTGTTATGTATAATGGTCCTATTATATTCCTTTAGGTCACCATATGTCCATGAAAAAATATCTCCAAATTCCTTGAAAATATTAACAAAATCAGCCACATCTAATTGGTTGGTACAATTTCTCCCCACACTCAAGAAATTGGGTTTGTCCTCTATGTCAATGTTGACCTTTTTGGTTTCTTGTACTTTCTAGAGTGATTGGTATTCTCCTAGTTGTACTGTTCAAGTTTAGTCATCTTTATTAAATACAGACTCCAATGATGTGACACCTTTAGATAGAATGTTTTCTTGCAAATTTAGGATTACAAGCTCATCATATTCGTCTTGCCTTGAATATTCATAATGAGGTTCAAGGATAGTGTTTTTTGGGATTTCTTTCTCAATTTCCTTAGCCACGTCCAATAATTTTGCAATATGTTCATCATTTTAAAATATTTTCCAAAACTTTGGACATTATATGGTACCAATGGGTGGAAAATGGGTTCAACATAGAAAGAGGTTCTTGGCAAGGGACAGATGGGGGTTAAAAAGAGACATTGAAACTACTAAAGATTCTTCCTTTTGATTCACCTCTCTTAGAATAAAATTTATGTTAACATATTTGAAACCCTTTATCAAGTCCCAATATACCCTCTGCACATATGCCTTTAAACAATATGTTTTAATGATACATCATTTCTTAACCTAGTTTAAAACTAGCAATGAATCTCCCATTACAATGAGGTCTCAAACATCCATTTTTTGGGATAGAAATAGTCCTTAAATTGGTGCCTCATATTATAAAATGTTTTCTATGCATTACAATTTAAATTTGGAGTGAGAATGAATTTCTCTAGAAGGAATATCAAAAACTACTCCTTCTATGGTTCCACATTTCAAACAAGATCCAACAAATGACATCCTACATGATCCCTCAAAAGGGGAGTAAACATTGCGAAACATAGGTGCATCTATCGTTGTTCCTTTTAAAATTTGTTCAATGGTACACACATTCCCACATATAGTACTGCAAGGGAATATTTTAATGGTGATGATTAAACAATGAATGAAAAAAGAGGGATTTTTCATCACAACTATGACACACATACATTGTATATACATTAATGTAGAACCTAAAATAAAAATGAAGAAAGGATGATGCAAACTTAAAACTTGTGTCAAACAATTTGTGTACTTTGAAATAAAAATAGGGTTTATGGTTTACGTGATGAATTGATGATGGAAACAAGTGGGTGTGTGAGTCAAATTTGAGTCCAGAAACCCTCCCATATCATTAAGGCATGGGAATAGTCTATCCATGTCAAATTTCAGTGCATACAGAAATGGTTTGAAAAAATTTCAACATTGGCCCCATTCATAGGCCACTATTTCCCATGTCTAGTCCTAGTACAATGTCTTTTCATTGTTCCTTTTAAAATTCGTTCGACAGTACACACGTTCCCGCATCTAGTACTGCAAGGGAATATTTTTATGGTGTTGATTAAATAATGAATGAAAAAAGAGGGATTTTTCATCACAACTATGACAGACATACATTGTATATACATTAATGTAGAACTTGAAAGAAAAATGAAGAAAGGTTGATGCAAACTTAAAACTTGTGTCAACCAGTTTCTGTACTTTGAAAGAAAAATAGGGTTTATGGTTTTCATGATGAATTGATGATGGAAAAAAGTGGGTGTGTGAGTCAAATTTGAGTCCAAAAACCTTCCCATTTCATTAAGGCATGTGAATATTCTATCCATGTCAAATTTCAGTGCATACAGAAATAGTTTGAAAAAATTTCAATGTTAGCCCCATTCACAGGTCATTTTTGCCAATGTCTAGTCCTAGTAGAATGTCTTTTCATTGTTCCTTTTAAAATTCGTTCGACAATACACATGTTCCCACATCTATTAGTCCAACAACATATTTTTATGGTGTTGATTAAACAATGAACGAAAAAAGAGGGATTTTTCATCACAACTATGACACACATACATTATATATACATTAATGTAGAACCTGAAAGAAACATGAAGAAAGGTTGATGAAAACTTAAAACTTGTGTCAACCAATTTGTGTACTTTGAAATAAAAATAGGGTTTATGGTTTACATGATGAATTGATGATGGAAAAAAGTGGGTGTGTGAGTCAAATTTGAGTCCAGAAACCCTCCCATATCGTTAAGGCATGTGAATAGTCTATCCATCTCAAATTTAAGTGCATATAGAAATAGTTTGAAAAAAAGTCAACGTTGGCCCCATTCACAGGTCACTATTGCCCATGTCTAATCCTAGTACAATGTATTTTCATTGTTCCTTTTAAAATTCATTCGACAGTACACACATTCCTGCATCTAGTACTGTAAGGACATATTTTTATGGAGTTGATTAAACAATGAACAAAAAAAGAGGTATTTTTCATCACAACTATGAAACACATACATTGTATATACATTAATGTAGAACCTAGAAGAAAAATGAAGAAAGGTTGATGTAAACTTAAAACTTATGTCAACCAATTTGTGTACTTTGAAAGAAAAATAGGGTTTATGGTTTATATGATGAATTGATGATGGAGACAAGTGGGTGTGTGAGTCAAATTTGAGTCCATAAACCCTCACATATCATTAAGGCATGTGAATACTCTATCCATGTCAAATTTCAATGCATACAGAAACAGTTTGAAAAAATTTCAACGTTGGCCCCATTCACAGGTTATTTTTTCCCATGTCTAGTCCTAATACAATGTCTTTTTGTTGTTCCTTTTAAAATTCATTCGACAGTACACACATTCCCGCATCTAGTACTGCCAGGACATATTTTTATGGTGTTGATTAAACAATGAATGAAAAAAGAGGGATTTTTCATCACAACTATGACACACATACATTGTATATACATTAATGTAAAACCTAAAAGAAAAGTGAAGAAAGGTTGATGCAAACTTAAAACTTGTTTTAACCAATTTGTGTACTTTGAAAGAAAAAGAGGGTTTATGGTTTACATGATGAATTGATGATGGAAACAAGTGGGTGTGTGAGTCAAATTTGAGTCCAGAAACCCTCCCATATTGTTAATTCATGTGAATAGTATATCCATGTGAAATTTTAGTGCATACAGAAACAATTTGAAAAAATTTCAAAGTTGGCCCCATTCATAGGTCACTATTGCCCATGTGTAGTCCTAGTACAATGTCTTTTCATTGTTCCTTTTAAAAATCATTCAAAATTACACACATTCTCGCATCTAGTACTGCAAGGACATATTTTATGGTGTTGATTAAACAATGAACGAAAAAAGAGGGATTTTTCATCACAACAAAAAGTTCAAATGAAACGAGGTTGAGATCAGATATAATATAGAGTGGGTGTGTGAGTCATATTTGAGTTTGGAAATGCATGTTCTTCTTGCCATATAAATCATGGGCTAAATTCCCATGTTTTAAAACAGTTTCAACGAAAATTCTATAGAAATGACAAACACGTTCATCGAAACTTCGTTGATGCAATACTATGACAACAATGATGACATCTACGATCATGATGGTGTAAAAATGAACGAGCTTCTCTTGATTTCAAGTATAATTTATCTTCTACTGAACAAGGCCAACCATGTGAAGGTGGAAGCTCATATGGCCCCTCCCCTCCCCCTAACATCACTCTCAATTCCCCAATACCCAATCTATAAAATAGAAAATAATCAAAACCAATGTCCTAGTTATAAGATTCATGCATAGAAACTACAAAAACAAAAATTAATGAAGGTAAATGAAATTATGTGTTTGTAAATGATATTTTTAGTTTATCATTTACTTTAGTATAGTGGCCACTATTTTCAAGTTTCACATAATAATTAAACAACATGTAACATAGGATATAAAATTGTCGCATAAAACTTAAAAACATGTAATTAACCCATGACATAAGTAAAATATTTTAAGAGAATAATTCATTCAATTTAAAATATATAGCCACATACCTGATCCAACACAACATTTGTATAAGCATTTTTACTATGTATCTTCTTCTTCATCGAACTTGACATTTGTATCATCATCCGGTTCAGAAACAGTGTTGAAAGGATTGGTGATATCATCATTGTCATCAATGTCATTTTCGAGCATATTTTCATCGACATCATCATCAAGAACTGCATTGTCTCCTACGCTTGAATCATGATCTTCTTCGTATTCTTTGTCTATCGACCCTACATGATCTTCTGGCTCTGTCTGATCTGGTGAATCATCTTCTTCTTCAATATCATCTTCTTCATGTACATGAGTATACTTAACTGGCCTTCCTATTAGATCATATCTAACAACAAATGACCAATCCCTCTCACCTGAAACATTTGAGTAAAAGACCTATTCACATTAACTTGGAAAAACATAGCGATCATGTCCTCTTTCAAACATCATTGTTTTAATCATCGAAAATCCATTGGCATGTTGAATAACAGTTCTTTCCTCATCGCATTCATGCATTCGTAACCTATACCATTTGACGTCAAACAGAACTAATTTGAAGGAATTAAAGTCACACTCGAGTATGTCATTCAAATACCCATAGTATATATTTCCAGATTATCAGGGATGTCTGTTACTCCTAGAGGAAACATTAGTGACCTAGAATACTGGAGTTATCCCACTATCATAATTTTTCCCGGTTTCATCCAACTGTTTGATGTGAAATTTACGACCATTGCACCACGTAGCCTTATGGTGTTTCAACTACAATATGCCATATATGTAAAAGATGAACTGTCAATTAATAAATTAACATATTTATATAACTTGGAAAGTATCTGAAAAAGATATAAGTACACATGTAGTCACATTAATATAATATAAAATAACTGGATAAAAAGGGTGAATTTTCTTTTCTATCCATCTTTCAAACCATATGCTAAATCAATTTCCCTTTGTGTAACATTGGCATCTCTATTACGATGAGCTTCTCTAACCAATCCAAACAGTCATTTCCATGATAACCTACTGCCATGATGTTGTTTACATATTTCAATCCATACATGCATCCAGACAATAATGTTTGCAATGTATAAATGCATTGCATCCAAATCTTGAGCAACTGAATCAAAAAATCATAATTCACCAATATTAAATATTAATTATAACGTCCATGGTAAATATTAATAATTTATGAAATAACAGATATTAATATATTAATGAGTATGATCATATACACAAAAAACAAAAATTTATATGTATTATTAATATAAATCTCCACAATTATTAATATATTACCTCTCATTTTTTTCATTCTACCTTTCCCCAACAGGTGCTCCTAGTCTTCAAATTTGTTGATGGAGTTCACATCCCAAATGCAATCCACTACGTGCATAGTTGGCGCTGCTAATTTAGGAATATATTGACTAATATACACCATGGATTGATATACCATATATCCCTCCACCATACAACCCTCAATATGTGCTCTTTTTCTAACCAAAGCCTTCAATGATTTCAAGTGCCTCTCCACCATCCACGTTGACTTTGTGTGAACAGTCCACAAATTTCAATCTCCTCAACTTGGTGTATGAGGTAGTGTTCTTGTGCATTGAAAAATGTTGGAGGTATATACTTTTGCATTTAACACATTAGCCGAGGACTTTCTCTCTTCCAATACTTTATATCATCTTCATGGATTTATTTCAATGACAACCATCTACATGAGATCATGACACAAGAAAATAACATGTTTCAACATAACATAACATAATATATTACATTACAAGTAAAACACATGTCATTAAGTACAACAACAAATTGAAAGAACATTTTGCATATAAATCACAACTACTTACCTCATGTATTTGCCAAGATTATATATAACTTGTTTGACGTTGTTGTCAAAGTCGTTTGGGAGAGATAGGGGTAGAACATACTGTAACAAAAAAATGAATCGTTATTTGTTTCGACCAAAGTAGACAAAATAAATAAAAACTTAAAAGATGTATAAGGCCAATATATATAAATATGTATACCAAAATTATTAGTTTAATGAAGGTATGTCAATCATGTGTTTTTACCCCACCAAATTCACCTTTCTTAGTTAAGATATTATTTATGTTTGAAGCAAAACCCGTGGGAAATTTAATTCTTTGAATGACCTCTTTTACATCATTGCTTTGTTGCTATGTCAATGACCATGGAAGGTTATTTCGGTCTAGTCCATCTCTATTTGATCAGATCACTCTTCGCATTGCATGATTGGCTTCCTGAATGTCAGTACAAATTTTGACAATTTTTTCTTTATCCCTCCTACCATCTATGATTCGCCATAACGTTTTTGTCACATTCTTCCCGATATGCATTGTATCAAACAAATGAGCTATTTTTAGCTCCTCATAGTAGGGAAACCTCATGAATCGAGTGGGATAACATTTCATTCCTCATGGAAGCCCATTATTAATACCTTCATGATGGAGGCCTTCATGAAGCATAAAAGAAATCACAAAAATAATTATCAAATACGGTAAAATAAATTCAATGATTAAAATAAAAATTCAAAACATTACATGATATATGATACATATATAAATTGTGTACCTTGACGATTTCTATTATATTCCAACCTCCATAGGTGAGGTTTCATTCTTCATGGTTTTAAATCAGTCTCTTCTTTCCCATTGAAAATATGTTTTTCAGTAGTACGATACCTATGGTTCTTAGGGAGGAGGTGCCTATACTCATCAAACACCACCTTTCCTAAAAAAATTGAATGGCGGTACTTCATCTTAGGACCACAAACTCGACATGCAAATTTACCCTTTGTTTGAAGACCTGCAACAGATGGATTAATGTCAATTATACGATGAGATTATTTAAAAATTAAACATGCAACATGATATCTTTAAACAATTATATAGTATTAAAGAGCAATAGAATGCTACATACCACAAAATTGTGTTAGTCCTGTGGAATCATGAATTTTCCATAAAAGTATTCCACGGAATTTAAAATTCTTCTCCCTGATTGGTTTACAGATGTCATACATAGTGATGTCAACCCATAAATTTAGTAGCTCGTCGATAAGAGGCTCAATATATACATTCATATATTTAACCTGGTATTTACCTAATTGTTTGAAATTACACATAATTACTATAACCATGATATGTATATATAAATAAATAAATAAACAAAATATATTATGCAAAAAACGAAACAAATGAAAATGTTACATTCAAAAAATTAATGTAAATAAATACCTGGAACAATCATTGTCAACATTGTGCGCTCTCTATTTATTGACATCCAAAGAGGAATGTTATTGTTGATAACAAAAATAGGCCACACTGAGTAAATAGACCTAAGCTCTATGTATGGATTAACACCGTCAACTGCCAATGAAAGCCTAACATTACGAGGTTCATCTTTGAAATCTGCCCATTTTTCCTCAATTTCCCTAAATGCATAACCATCGGTAGGCATTCGAAGAACACCATCTCCACTTATGTTACGTGCATGGTAATCCATAAATTGTGCTATGCTTTCATACCTGAACAATCGTTGCAAATGTGGAATTATGGGAATATGACAAAGAACCTTTCTAGGCACCCTTTTTGTTACTTGATCTATTCAATATCTATTGATAATACATTGCGAGCATTTTGTTTTCGAAGCATGTTATCCATAATATATAATATGATCATTAGGACATGCATCTATAGTTTGATAATCCATTCCAATGTCTTTCATAATGGCATACAAATGTCAATATGTGTGAGGTAAAATATTTGACGATGGTAACAAAAATTCACCTAACAATCTACAACATAACAAATAACTAGTTAATGTAAGGAATATTAATCGTAAATATTGCATTCTTATTTTACACATTAATTAACACTAAAAAAATAGAAAAAAGTCAACATTTATGTATAATATGAGATGAAACATATTACATACCTTAGGATCTGTGTCATACAAGTGTTCGATAAATTATTCATAACCTTTAAGTTCACTAGCAGCAATGTAGCGGAGAGACGATTTGCTCTTGAGCCTTCATAAAGTCATTTATTTTCCTTTTCTAATAGAGATTCATCATAAATACCATCATTGTCCCCATCCTCATCTAGCTAAGCAAACAAATCTTGGATCATTTGATTTGTCCCATCATCTTCTTCCATGGGATCATTAACTTGATTTGTCCCATCATCTTCTTCCATGGGATCATTAACTTGATTTGTCCCATCATCTTCTTCCATGAGAACCTCATTTGTTTGATCATGTTCCTCAGCTTGTACAACATCATTCTACTACTACTTTGTGCAATATTCTGCAAAAAGTTAGAGGGAAACTCTAACTTTATAATTACAAACAATCATGCAAAATTAGTGTGTATAACAAATCTTCAAACAATATATATATATATATATATATATATATATATAAACAAATAATAAATATATAGCTAATTACCACGGGACGATATTCATTTGATCCCCCATCAATGTGCCCATATTTCCTACAATGTTTTTTAGTTGTGGCTATTAAAATTCTTACGAGACATGCAATGCAACATCTTTTGCAAGGGCAATAACATCTACCATCACCCTTTTCACCCTCTTTACTTTTTTTCCCACCTCTAATATTTTGCGACATTCTTCTGCACAAAAATACCCTTTCTGAACCATTTTTGTTATAACAATATTTTTGCAACATCTCTAATTCGCAAAATATTTATAGATATTTTTTTCATCGCAAGAGCAACGAACATTGACCAAATCAATGTTGACTTTGTCAAACTGTATAACGGTCAATGTTGACTTTGTCAAATGGTGTAATGGTCAATGGTTATCACCGCTCTTACGACAATAACCAAAGGTCGCGCAAGAGCGATGACATTCCACTATATTCATGTTCGTCGCTATTGCGATGAACGTATGGGTTTGTCACAAGCGTGACAAATTCAGGCTGGATTTATAAAAAAATTGAAAAATTGAACTCTTTCTCTTGAATTTTGCAACGAAAGGGTACTTTCATCGCCACTAGTCGTCGCAAATTTTTCAATATATAGTAGTGCTACAAGCTTTGACAAGGACGTTATGACAAAAAAATTCCCAAAATAAAGTCGGTATTACACACCAAGGATATATACACAAAAGCATTGCATCAAAATACCATGGATTAGGAGTGTCTTGGCCACTAGAGGTAGTTTCTTCAAAGTCTAAAGGAGAATTCAAATCAAGTAGAGGCTAGATGATTCATGTTGATGAAGCTCCCTCCGAATTTTTCGTGGATATCTTGGAAGGAATAATGGTGTTAGGATAGAGACAAAGCTCCTCTAGTTGTGATCTCAATGATGCACACTCATCCTACAATTGTTTCTACCCCTGCCTATGTTGCACAATTATTTCTAAGACCATGAGTACCTAAGCAGATAATTCACTTACTTGAATTTACAATGCCTAAAATGTGGGAAGGAGGTCACTCTATTCTTCTTCCACATGTTTCATGCATCTTCTCGAACTGTTGGATTCTCTCTTTGCTATTGGTCCGAACACACAGAAATTTACAGGATGAATGCGCTTAGAGAACCCAACAAGTGGGGCAAGGTCGGAGTATCCACTTCAAATTATTTTAATAGCTTATGAGTTGAACGAGGAAAGGTCAAGGAAGTGCAACCCATGTAGGAATGAACACACTTCCTCAAATGACAAACAAAACCTATCTTTGAAATCATGTTGAGTGAATTACGACCACACGAAATTATAAACTAGAGTTGAGGTGAGCGATATGATATGGCTTGTTTGAATCAGGTCATTGCATACGGTTGTGATGCCAACATAAGAGAATGACGTACATTGTGAATCCTCCTAGAGAGATGATGATCCGAGTGACTTGACTGCAGCATGGCTCGGGAAAGAAATCATCATGCTCGTGGAGGATGAAGGTACATACAATTACTAATTGTATGCACGAAGGAAGCATCAGTGCGAGGGCTCTCCATGTCGGAGCAGAAAATCACATATTGTGTGATGAACCCAAAGATGAGAGTCCTGCAACAAAGGAAAAACCAAATATTTGAGGGTTGGTCATGGGATACATTGTGAAGAGACCCTTCCATTAACCCTCAAAGTCCCTATTATTTCTGAAATTTCCAAGTTTGCTTGTCGGTCTACTTCCTTGCTATTTTGTATTAGAATGTATATAGACTCCACTCTTTGAAAATATTTGATCTATTGGTGAATTCAGTAGAATATTTCACTTAGGAGATTGTCGGTAGGCAGAGACTTCAACCTTGCATGATTAATGATATTTTTTTAGTCTTGTATAAGATTATTAGAATCAATGTCATGTAACCTTGTGAATTATAGACCTTGATAAAGAGCATAATCCTTGGCCTGGTTGTTTGTGGCATGCAAAATGTTACAGGATTATAAGATCTCTACATTTCCTCTAGGGCCAAAGATAACCCTACCCGTTCCTACCACCCCACATTGGTGCTAAGTCTTGATACCGATTTAGATTGGATGTTGTGCATGGTGTTATTTTTCTTGTGTTGAATTTGTTGAATGTAGAGCCGAGTTGGTGAGCATGAGTATTATTGGTGTGCATGGTAAGCATGATTTTTTGTGTGTGTGGATTTATTCCTTTTGTGAGCTGGTTTTTGCTCTATAGTTTGTTGGTGTTCTTTCATTTGGTCGTTTGTAAATATTTTGTGTGCTATGAAGATATGATTTGCATGTGGAAATCATAGTGTGGGATGAATCTAATGCATGAGTATATGGTGTCAAATGAAAGCATTGAGATTAAGGTTTGTGATCAGTGTTTCATTGAGAAATGGAATGATGTGATGGAAGGGAATTTTTGAAGTTAATGTCTTTAATCAAGTTGACATTATTGCCATTGTGTTGCATGTGGAGGCAAGAAAGTCAATTTTTTTTATTTTATTACCTTTAAGCCCATAAAAAACTATGTTTTAGAGTTTTTAGACTCTTGTGGAGGTTAAAAGATTTTTCTTTAACGGTGATAAAAGGGTGTCAAAGATTTCCAAAGTTGGTCAAAAGGTTTCATATTAATAAATTCCATGTCAAATAAATGAGCTTTTTATGTAAAGTGTTGGAGTGAAGTAAAAGTTCACAGTCATTAAGTCATTGAAATTCAGAGTTTGACAAAGTGAGTTGGAGTCAAAGTCGAAATTATTTTTGATACAATGCAAAGTCTTTGAAATTGTCGAAGTCAAAGGTTAAGTCAAAATTGAGGATGAAGTGTTAAAGTCAAAATTAAAGGTGCATGATCGATGTTACCGAACACCTTTATCATTGTTGTATTTGAAAGATGGGCGTATGTTCGGTTGTACCTGACACCTAGTGTTTATTGTGTTTATTCTTTGTCCAACGAGCATGAATCATTGAGTTTTAAAAAATGTGTAAAGGGGGGAAAAGACTTCAAACAACTAATCGAGAAATTCAACTACTAAAAGAATATCTTGATGATGATTTGCAGAAAGAAATTCCATAAATGTTAAAGTTGTAGAATTCAGATCACAATATAATGAACTTTATCATGAATTTGTTAGTTTTTATACACAACGCATCGACACATTGGAAGAAAAGTTGAAATCACTAGATCAATTTGTAGATGATATTTTCAAAATTCAAGATCAAAAGGATAAATTGATAGAGTCATTGCAACAAGATTTATTGGTAAAGGAAAATGTGTTGTTAGCACTCAAAAGTGAAGTAAAACAATTAAAACAAGAGAAAGTAAAGTGTGATGCAATTTGTGATACAAGTGACCTAATTCAAAAGATTGATAGTTCTTGTGATACAAGTGACATGATTTGAAAGATTGATAGTTCTTGTGATACTTGTTTTTTGGATGATGATAATAATTTTGATGTACATATTTCTCTCTCTTGTTTTGAGGCTCCAAATGATGATCCTAGTGATATTTCTAAAGATGAATCTCTTAGTGAAGATGATGAACTAGGTTGTTTTAAAAAGTACACAAAAGGTGTTAGTTCAAAACTTATGAATAAAATGGGTTTTGAAGGCAAAGGTTTAGGCAAGAATGGAAAAGGTATCCAG
>ML792570.1:174458-186204 GCA_009831015.1 Picea engelmannii
AAGTTGAAGAGGATAAGGTGAGGAGGTTAGGATGATCCCACTAAATCATGAAAGCGAGTAAGATCCAAACCATTCGGATGCCACCTCACCATGGAAGTTTCTCCTTCTAGAAGATTCGAGAAAACACTCGTTTTTCCCACATGAAAGCATTCTCACACCCTGCCTATAGAGCAACCTGCGAACCTCTCGCAACCCAGCTATGGTGCAACCTGCGAGAATCAGGCATTCTCGCACCTCACCTATAATGCAGCCTGCGAACTTTCTCTTTAATAGGGTTTTCATAAAGGAAAATGAAACTTCTTTTCTCAGGAAAATTTCTTCCCCCTTCTCTCTTCAAGAACTCATGCCACTAACCCCTCTGAAGGCAACATATAGGTTTACATCATTAATGGTCATAGGGATGACGAAAATAATGTGTAACAGAGAGCCCCCCAAAGTATGAAGTTAGAACAAAGTGATAGCTGAAATAATTTGTCGAGTGTGTGTAGGGGACAAGGAACAGTCGGTGAGAAACCTACCAACAAACAAGGAAATACAGTACAATAATATATCATCACTGAGGTAGGCATTCCCATACTCATAATACAAATGAATCAAAGCATAAATGCCGACATGCGAAGATCCATGTCAAGTAAGATAGGTCATGGCCACGAAACATACACTGTGGATCCATGCCAATATGACTCAAATCTGAACATAGCCACCAAAAATACATTTTGGATCTATGTGTTAAATACTCAAATTTGAACATATCCATGAGACATACAATGTGGATATATGCAACAGTACAAACTGAATATACTCCAACACAACCTGAACCTATAATAAAAGATTCAGGGTCTTCATCTCGGCCACTCTATAGTATGAATCTAACCATGTGAATACATGTGCTGAAGTTGAACATGGTAGAAACTGCTTGATTACCGGTCATTAGTGTATACTGTTAACAAGTGCGAGGGAAATCACCATTAATGTCAATCAATCCCAAGGTACTCTGGTATAATCCAACGAATGTGAATCAATGAGTTGAGGTCAAACACTCGACGAAATCTCTCGATTAGGGGTTGATATTGAAAACCCACCGTTGAAAGCGAAGAAACTTGCCATTGAGGCATGCAAGTTCCAAGGTACCAATTAGTTTCTAAGTCTAATTCCTGGATAATGAGTTGAAGTCGACAGGAAAAGACTTGTCATAGGAGGGCCTTAATGTATCCCACATCAATGACACGAAACAGGTAACAAGATTTGATGTAGATCAGAGTAAAAAGTGATTCAGGACTGACTCAGGGATGGCTGATGCAATAGAAGGCTTAAAGACTGCAGAAATGGCCGACGCAATAGAAGGATTTTGGGTTGAAATTCTCTTTGAACATATTGACGACACGACAACTGTCTTGGAAACATTGACTCAACAACATGGTTCGTAGACCAATTTGTAATCTTATAAAGGAGTATGACCAAGAGACGAGCGGATTTTCCAACCTAGACACAAGGCGAGTGAAAGGGTGTCATGTTAAAAAATGACTCTTCCACAGAATACAGGTTTAGATACATTTCTCTCCAAATTCCCCCCCCCACCATATCTGGTGAGTACCTCTTTATTTTTATGCAAGCTTGAGGAGGATAACATATGCTTGTAATGTAAGCTCATCCTTTAGATGAGTCCCTCGGAGTATGTTTAACGAACCCTAGGAAGGAGTGGTTCGGTCCCATTCTGGGTCTTTTGATGTTTATTTAACGAGTCCAAGGATAGAAAACTCGAAGTTTTTTTCATGATTATAGAGTCTGGAAAAACACTTAAAAGAGAACTCTCTCAGTTCCTTTTTTGTACAGTAGTCTGATGAGACCAAAAAAGAGATAAACTATCGCTCAACAGACATTTTTTTCAAATACTTTAACGAGCGTGAAAATAACAAGATCCCTCGGTAATCTTTTCATGTTTAGAGAGTCTGAAAAGAGCTTAAAGGGAACTCCAGGGGGTTCCTTTTTCGTATAACCTTTACAAGTCCGAAAAAGTGATAAAAGTATACTCGGTTACATTCTCACTTATTTACGAGCACAAGAAAGAACAAAGACTAATCTCGGTAACTTATTCTAATGTATTTACGAGCATGAGAAAGAACAAAGACTAAGCTCATGATTGTTTTCATTTTTACACAAGCTTAAAAACATAACCAAACTATGCTTGGGATAGATTTTATCTTTTACACAAGCTTAAAAACTAAACAAAACTATGCTTGAACCTGGTTTCATTTTTACACAAGCTTGAACCAAAAGAAACTATGCTTGAGGTAAGTGGTTTCATTTTTACACAAGCTTAGAAAACTATGCTTGTGACTTCCCAACGCATAACACAGGGATGGTTGGTACATAGCCCCTAGCTTAAGAGTCTGAAAATTTTAACTTCAGCATGAAGTCCAGAGGCTGAGGCAAATGCCCCCCAAGCTTCGTTTCATCCAACTGCAAAAGAGAATGAAATGAAGCTTCAAAT
This sequence comes from Picea engelmannii, assembly GCA_009831015.1. Classification (NCBI taxonomy): domain Eukaryota; kingdom Viridiplantae; phylum Streptophyta; class Pinopsida; order Pinales; family Pinaceae; genus Picea; species Picea engelmannii. The sequence goes on from ML792570.1 coordinate 176,950, forward strand.
ACTAGATGAAGGACTTGACTCAAATAGAGAGGGGGAAAACTATTTCATTTTTTAACGAGCTTGACATAGAAACAAGAACTATGCTCGTAACCTTTGTTTCATTTTTTAATAAGGTTTCCATAGAGACGAAAAAAATATCCTCGTAAGTGGTTTCATTTTTTAACGAGCTTGAAATCAGAAAACCATGCTCAAATACCTCTGTTTCATTTTTTAACGAGGTTTCCTCAGAGATGAAAAAGCTATCCTCGAACTCTCTTCTTGATCATGGATTCCAAGAGGACAAGGATCTGGAAGGACACCATGTAAAGGGACAAAACTCAATCATGGCTTCCAAGAGATCTGCATTGGATGGAAGAAAAATTCTTTGGAAGGAACACATGTCGAGGGTCTCAACAGGGGTAAGGAGATCAAGCTCCACTAGACCTACTGAAGAGATCACCATGTCAACTACTGGATCTAAGTCATTAGAAGTTGAAGCCATGGGCGACAACACCACATAATTGACCTGTAGTGGGGAAGATACTGTCTGCATATAAGAACCATTCAGGGAGGCAATCCAAGCGGGGTCAATGAATGAAAGTTTATCAACAGTCACAACTCGTCCATCGTGAGGGAAAGATATCACACAAAAAAGAGTAGACACAATAGCTTTCATGGCATAGACATAATCTCGTCCAAGGAGTAAAGAAAAATCCAAGGGGTCTTGGACTACCATGATGTCAATAAAGACAGTTTTCCCTCCCAAAGTTACAGGAAACTGAGGAAGGGTCCCTAAGGTTGACTAGTTCTTCTGTTAAAAGCTAACAGATTCTGCGTAACCGGTGCAAGTGGAGGATAACCCAAGGCTTGCCAAGTAATAGAGGACAAAATACTAACAGATGAACCTTCATCTATCAGCTTTTGAGGAACGTCCCGACCACAAACCTGTACTATAATCTGGAAAGGAATGTGAGAGGGAAGATGAGGTCCAGTTAGCACACCCCAATCAAAACGAATGGCCTCATTACTGGGAGGGGGTTCCACGGGAGAACGAGGAATAACCCCAGGCATGGTAGATTCTGTATCAACGAGAAAAACATGGGCAGTATCGGGTTTACTCTCTAGCGGGAGAGTAGGATCGATCGATGGAGAGATCGGATCGACCACTTGGGTTACACTCTCTAATAGGAGAGAGGGATCGACCGAGGATGGGATCAGATCGACCGCTTTAGTTTCACTCTCTGAGGGAAGAGAGGGATTGACCGAGGATGGTATTGGATCAACCACTTTTTCAACTGGTTCAACTAAGGACGTGACCAGATTGACGACATGATCAACCGGATTGACCGGTGAAGGGACCAGAGTGATCATTCCATCAACTATTGGAGGGTTGAGAGAAAGCTTACGGTAAGCAGCTAGAAGTTGAGGCTGTGAAACAATCACGTCTTCCAGTAATTTCAAGGCTTTGTCCATATGAGGACAAAGGTGAGTGAGATGACTCCCTTTGCATAACATACACGAGAACTTGACTCTACTTTTCTTCTTCCCAACCGTATCATGACTGGTTGACGAGGGGTTGTTAGCATGTTGTTTAGAGGCTAACGAAGTGGGTTGGCGAGGATGTGTATACCATGCTTCTATAACCTTGGATAGACTAGGGCATTCCTTAAGAAGATGACTACCCTTACAAAGCCTGCAAGGGTACTTGGGCTTACGGGTTGTTTGGGTGATCTTTACATCATCAACACTCCCAGCACGACTAATAGTAACTGGTTGTTTTCCAACATGTTTGATAGTGGTTGGAGGTTTTGACCCTCACTTATCTTTCTTCTTCTTAATCTTTCTTTTCTTCTTCTTCTTATTCATCGGGTTACTAGCTTCAAAACTTTCACCCGACGAAGAAGATGAAACAAAAGGCAACATCGCAAGCAAAGAAGGCGAAGAAGACCTTACTAGTGAAGAAGGTGAAGGATCAACATGAGGTTGATGCTCTTGGGGGGAAGTGCTTTTGACTGAAGCACTAACTGCATTCAGGATTACCTGAGTGGAAAACAACCATACCGGTAATCCAATAGTGAGACCTGGAAGGCTCAAAGTAGCGATGTGAGGAGGACCAATGTTTCCATAAGAAGGAAAAACAAAAGGTTCCTCTGGAGCAGGGGTTCCTTCATTGGTCATTCCAGGAACTGACACCATTAAATAAATCCAACCTAGAGTCTGCTAGAGAAAACAAACAACACACGCTAAAAATCTAGGAAGCAAGCAAACAAACAAAACCTTCTTACAATGAGCACACTAGTTGGTGATGAAATCCAACATCGTTGGAACAATGTAAGAAGGGGATGAGATAGAGCAGGTGGAAAAGTTACGTTGATGACCTGCTTAACGGACTTACACCCTGGTGCAAGCTCCCACACATAATCATGGGTATACCCTCCAAGGAGCCCGAGTGAGTTTGGCCAACGTCGATTCCAGGTACTGTGAAGACTTGCCCCTCCACAGTCACCTTGTGTAAAGACCCTAAAGAGATAGGCCACTAAGGTTACCAAAAACAACAATGATTCCTGGGGAAACAATCGACAGTCCGATCCACACGCAAGGGCATGGTATCTAGCCCGAAATCAACTTGAGAGGCTTCCACTCATCATTGTGGGTATACCTCCAAGTGACCCCCATAATACGTGCAATATCTACACCAAGACCAACAAAGTAGGGTGAGTAACTCTGCCAGTCTCAATGCAACCTTGTGATTGACCCTTGTGTTAGAAGGGCTTCCTAGGACATAATGAAGTAAGTGGATTTAACCGCTCCCTAACTCAAGATTCTATGTTTGTTTGCAACTTTGGAAAGTTATCTTTCACACCAATTCCAAAGCCCTAACGCTAATCTAATGTAGGTTTGCTACCAGAAAGTATAAAAAATGTCTAATCAGTTTTTTATAAGTGCTTTATTTTATGGCTGTTGTTACTCCAAAGGAAGATGGCATGGACAATATGGTGTTTTGACCGACTCGAAAATTATGCAAAGATATGAATATGCAATCTTTTCATTTCGATGAAAGTTATGCTACGAGAAGGAGAAAACATTTATCATTCCCATATGCATGATGTCCCAAAATATATTAAACTCATCAATATCAAGATTCTTAAAAAATGAGAAAAAGGTACTGAACACCAATGCAAAATTTTTCAGAATTTAAGATCAAAAAATGCCAAGAATCATGCAATTCCGCTACTTCAAATGCAAGGATGCCCCCAATCTAATATAAAGGAAGAACTTAAATCTTTTTGTTTCAAGAGTTTCACTAAAAGCAATAATGAACTTTCTTAAAACAAAGAAACCCAAACTAAAAGTTCTCTTTTAAAGTGAACTATTCAGAAGAAATCTGATCTTTCCATAAACAATTCTAAAGAAAACACATGCTTTGTAATTGAAAGACACTCAAAGAAAGAGACTAATCCTTCAAAACCAAACAAAGCAAAGATGGATAAAAGCAACTCAAAGAATGTCAAGAAGACTGTAAACAGATCAATATAGGCTCCAAAAGTTCAATCCAGCTATTCAAAGCAAAACTGGGCATCAAAAAATGACAAGACCCAATCCAAAATTTTTTACAAACAAGTTCGCAGGCCGGCAGTGACTTACAGTGCGAGAATCAAAGATTCTCGTACGATGAACAAAGGTTGATTGTGAGGGGTTCGCACTGGACTTAACACCAAGGTGTGAACTCATGTGTTTCTCGCAAGCCACTAAAAGGTACAGTGCGAGAATGCCTATAAACAAGATTTTTTTTGAAAAAGGACTAAATTTGAGTGAACTTTCAGATCCAAAGAGTCTGGATGGATCTCCCACAAACTCAGAGACCAGAAAACAAGCAATCAAAGCAAGGGAAGCTAGACTAACTAGGAAACAATCCGTTCCCCAGTGGAGTCGCCAATCTTGTTATCGGACTAATCGGTAGGTGCGGATACTAACTGATCTCCCTAGATCCACCTAGATCTAGAACAAAACACACCAAAACATGACACTTTCCTTAAGTTTTAGATATTGAATTTACTAACTAAAGAGGGATGAGTGACATACAGTTTAAATGCCACTTCCTCTTGCCATCACCATCCTAGTTCCGTTCCAACGCTCATACAATGATGAACCTGGAAAAGAACACAACCAACCAAAGTGATAGCAATAGCATAAACTCAAAACCTATGCATGTGATGAAGGAATCATACAATAAAACACAACAAGCTTTATAGAAAAGAATCATATTACTGCATCATATTAAATGTGAAAGAGAGATTACAACCATGGCCTTGATGTCATAAGGTCCCTTCCAACTGTCCTTTGTTCCCCACACACTTTCACTCCAAGAATTCTGAAAGCACAGATCTGATAGTATTCACAATCTATCTTGACAAAGGCAAAGCTCAAAGACACTCCAACCAAGCTAATAATTCCAAGCCAAATCCAACTTAGCCCAATCCAAGCTCCAAAGCTAACTTTCTCCATGAGAGCTCCTCTCCTTTTATAAGTTGAATAAGATAAGGTGAGGAGGTTAGGATGATCCCACTAAATCATGAAAGCGAGTAAGATCCAAACCATTCGGATGACACCTCACCATGGAAGTTTCTCCTTCTAAAAGATTCGAGAAAACGCTCGTTTTTCCCACGTGAAATCATTCTTGCACCTTGCCTATAGAGCAACCTGCAAACCTCTCGCAACCCAGCTATGGTGCAACCTGCGAGAATCAGGCATTCTCGCACCTCGCCTATAATGCAGCCTGCGAACTTCCTCTTTAATAGGGTTTTCATAAAGGAAAATGCAACTTCTTTTCTCAGGAAAAGTTCTTCTCCCTTCTCTCTTCAGGAACTCAGGCCACTAACCCCTCTGAAGGCAACATATAGGTTTACATCATTAACGGTCATAGGAATGATGAAAATAATGTGTAACAACGATATGGGAGGGTTTCTGGAATCAAATTAATTGACTCACACACTGATCCAGATTGAGGATAAGAACAAACTAATTAACAATATGAATACAATAAACACATAGATATGAAGAACAATACACATATATCTAGTGAACAATATCTTCTATTGAATAAATGAAATAGGCTGAAACTATACAACTGCAGAACTAAAACACTTGCTCGAATGGTGGTAGCTATCTCTAAGAAGATATGTGGCTGTTACATGCATTTGTCTAAGCAGAAATGAATACAATGAGGATCCAGAGGCCTTTTTGATATTACTCATGAATGCCAAAACCATAGACATCCAAAAACCTAACCCTAGGAGGTGAAACGCCAAAAGTTATGTGGTCCCCTATGGTTAAGTTGGTACCTCAACTTCCCGGGGTTGTAACTTTTGCATACGACCTCTGTTTTAGGCATGTGATAGCCCGTTGAAAAGGTTTGTAGGTGTAGTTCATGGTGATTGATCCTAAGAAGTGATTTTTAGGGAATAAGGTCCAAGTTTTTTCCTCCCCTAACCATGGAATTTGAGCTCAAGAAGGCTCATTTAGGGCTTAAGACCCTTCTCCCCCCCTTAACCATGTTAATCCCTCAAGACCCATTTATATTGTACAAAACCTACTCATGGCACCATATCCTACTTTGGATTCTAAAGAAAAACAACTACAACCTTGAGAACTATTCCTAATGGGGTGCCTGACACATTTTTATTTAGGGCATATGTTGTGGTTTAATCATGTTACTTGTATCCCTCAAATAGTCCAAAAACAACCTACAAGGGTCCTATGTGAAGGCTCAAGGACTCGACCAACACTATATCATGAGAAATTGTGTGGGTTGTAGTTGTTGTTCATAGAAGTTGAGCCTAAGAATGTTCACTTAGGGAACAAGTCCCTTGCTTTCCTCCGTTGAGCTTGGTTAGACCTTGAGACCCATTCTTGGTTCAAAACTAACTTATTCATGGTGACCAAATTCCACTTGGAGGTGAATGATATGTTACATAGGTCATATGTAGTGGTTTGACTACTTGTCTATGGTTCTTAAGCTTCAGAAGCAAGGTTTAGGGAAGACTCTTGTTTCCTTTCATCAAGTACTATACTCATGAACCTAATACCCATCCATGATGAAGAAGACCTCATAATGTCACCCATATTCAACTTGGATGCCAATGACTCCCTAGAGAGGACTCATGTCATGGTTTCTAGGTGTTGTCTATGGTGGTTAAGCTTGAGAAGGTTTAGTTATGGTTTTAGGCCATTGTTTACAACTTTCTATGTTTATGCCTCTACACCCATTTTCAATGTACAAAACCTAATCATCATGCCTATATACCTCTTAAAGGACAAAGTTCTATTATGTTGGTTTGAGGAGTTGTTCAAGGCTCTTGAGCTTCAAAATCTTCAACAATATTATAAGGCACTTATTTTCATTCTTTAATGATAACTAAGGTATTGTGACCCATCCATGGTCATGTATGGTGACCTAAGGACTTATTCATGGTGCTTGAGCTAGATATTATATGTTTGGGGCTTGAGTTGTTGTTTCCCTCCCTTGACCATGGTTAAGGGATTGAGGCTTGTTTCCCTACCACAACCATGGTTAAGGCCCTGAGACCCATATGTAGTATGCAAAACATATGAATGACACTCATGTCCAAATATTAGGCCAAAGACATTGAAGTGAGAGATCATGTCATGGTTTCTAGGTTTTTTTCATGGCACATGAGCTTGAGAAGGTTCAATTATGGCTTAAGTCCTTTAATCCCCCCATAACCATTTTTAGGTGTTAAGACCCATTTCTAGGGAACAAAACCTACTCATGGCACCTGTATCCTACTTGGAGGCCTTAAAGGAAGCCTTACAAATGAGTGATGTGTTGGTTTGAGGACTTATTCAAGGCTCTCAAGCTTAAAAATATTCAACAAGATCCTAAGGTAATTTTTTTCCTTCCTCAACCATGGTTAAGGCCTCTCTACCTGTCCTTACTGCAAAAAACCTCCTAATGGTGTCCTTATCCAACTATGATGTTAAGGACCCCCTAGAGAGGAATTGTGTTGTGGTTTCTAGGTGTTGTTCTTACTCAATGTATTTAAAACATTAGCAATACCAAAAGTCATGAGTACTAACCACCATTGTCTCTCACTAAATAATTTTAGTCAACACAAGCAAGCAAGCAACCACCCTTTTCCTAGGAGGCCGCCATGAATTGGGGTAATCTATTTTGCAATTTTTCCTAGGACCTTGCAAATTTTCCTGGGAGGCTGCCAAGGCATAGATACACAAAGGGAATACTTGAATTGTTGAATGCCCTTAGGTGTTGTGACATTCCATGATAAAATATTTTGATTGGAGAGTTGATGAAATGGTTGAACGTTGTGAGAGAAATGTTGAATAAAGTTTCTATATAAATTCATGCCACCAAGGATTAATGAACTATTTATATATGTAGTATTAGAGGGATTGGGACAACCCTGAAGGACATTGACCTTGTCTAGATATGCATTCACTCTAGCATTAGCAATACTAAAAGTCACGAGTACTAACCACCAATATTTCTCCCTAAATTCTTTTAGTCAACACAAGCAACCAACCACTACACTATAACAAATAATAACAAAACATAAAAAAAATACAAAACAAAAAACAATATATATGATATTAAAAAAAAAACCAAAAAAAACACACACACACACACAATTCAAAACTCATAACACTTAATCCCCACGCCCATTACATTCACGACAACAACCCCAAACCTCACCATTATCCCCTACCCCTATTATCCCTAACCCCAAACCCTTAACACCTATCACTGCATCTAACCCTTAACATATGTAACCGACCATAACATGAGTTCATTATGCTCTAATTATCTCTGATACCTGCACCTAGCATGAGACCCACATCGAGGGTAATATCATGAGGTGATTATGAGACCAATTGGAGGGAATATCACTTAATCGTCCGGGTTCACTATGCTCTAAGCTCTGATACATGCACCTACGCACGAGACGACCTGCATCGAGGGTAATATCAGGTGATTCTAAGACCGAGTGGAAGGAAATAGTTGCACTCGTCGAGGGCCATTTGTAAAATTGATCAAGTGACGTCGAGACTAAGGGCGAGGGAGAGGATGGTGAGTACCTCTGCAAACTTCATGAATTTACATTGCTAATGCGAGAATAGTATTTTTGTTTTTACAAGTTTGCGTTATTTCCATTTTGTGTTGGAATGAGAGGGAAATCTCTTCTTCTCCTCCCCTACCCATACTTGCCTCAAACCCTAGTAGTCTCCCTCATTGAGACACTAAAGGCATGATGCGAATTCCCATAGATCCATCAACAACTTCAATATTTTTTCATTTTTGGTTGCAATTGTCTCCCTAACCCCCTACAATAACCCTTGGGATCATTTTGTTGTTGAAATTATCTTGGGATTGTCTTCAAGTTGTTCATAGGTGTCCTAATGGCCAATGGTTACATAAAAAATGGCTTAGGAATCAATGTAGATTCCAAATCTGTTATCCTCCTTTTCAACTTGGTGTTTTCCTCTACTTGCTCCAAATTGAATTGCCTAAGAATACACCCTATCGAATCATGTAACTTAAGGGATCCATTTTCCCCTAATTATTTAACATCTAAAAGAAACCAAATTCATAAACTTGTCATTCAAGAAATCCCATCAATCATTTGAATCCTTAGCTCACAGCTCAAACACTAAATTAGAATTATATTATTTCCTTTGTTTTCATTTTCCAAGGAAAAACTAAAACCTCTCTTTGTTTTACTTCTTTCGATTCCTAAAAACAATCCTCCCAACTTGCATATCCCCTATCCTTTATACCAATTTTACTTTTTATTATTTAGTCAAGTAATTATTCATTTATTGATAAGGATATGAGTGGCACATCCTTCTAATTTGTCTTTTATGAGAACATATGGCTCTTGACCACCCCTCCTTGAATTATGGACCCCAAATGTCATGTAATCCATTAATACAAAGATAATGGGTGAAGATTTATTGAAGACTTAAATAATTACTATTAATGGACCTCCACTCCTCTTAGCGATCTCATCCCTACTTAATGGGAACACCCTTCAAACACCTAGGCTTTATCATCTATAAATCTAGACCTAAACACATATCATGGGTGTTGTAGTCTTGTTCTTCTTGGTATGAAATATATGTGCCATGCTCTCTGTAGTGATTTCTTCCTTCTTTTCATTTAGAGTTCCCTTCCACATGGCCATTTGTCCTCATTATTGCTGCCACAAAACTATCCTTCAGAGACATCACCCTGCAATT
>ML792570.1:188557-212827 GCA_009831015.1 Picea engelmannii
AGCAAGATGTCCAAGTCCTCAATTTGGTGAGGCAAGTAATTGACAATTGTACTCATGTCCTATGGGAAATTGATAGTGTGAATACTATATTTGTATTGTCCACCACTTGTGTGGGTTACTTGCATTATTGGATTCACTCTTTCTATGATCATTTCCTCAACCTTAATAAGCATATCTAGTACAAATGGCCATTCTTCAACGTCCATTTTGTTCCATATGGAAAGGTGATGACATTTTTCTCTGCAATGCATCTACAACAAGCATAGCTTTAATGAAAAGTTTTGTTTGAATCCCTGGAATTAGGTGTGTTACCCCTAATTCTTGGCCATTGTTGGCACTTGAATCTGTTAGGACTGAAACGACAACCTCACGAGGATAAAATCCTCCTGCATTTTTATAGAGGCGGTACTCCTCTGTTCGAGATTTTTAAAATGCGGGACTTTATAGAAGTTCGTCAAAGGAAAGTAAAATAGATATAAATGAAAACATAAAATGTTTTTGCTTTTATTTTCTTTCTAAAAGAAGCTTCCTAAGAATGGACCAGGAATCACATACATTCATACATTTAAAGAAAATAAACAAAATTTCCTCACATACATCATAGTTGGGCTAAAGATCTCTGATCACATGAAAAAATTAAAAGAAAATGATCTGCATGCACAAGAGAACTTTGACAGAGTGATACATGGGCAACTCAAATGAAGATATCGATAGATCAACCTCAAATACTTTATATTTAGAAAAATTGGGTTACAAAGTATCGTCAAGATTGTTCCCAAAATAGCTCTCTTGGAATTTCTAAAAATAATATATAGTTCAATACATATTCTCTGAAATTAAAATACTTTTGTCATAATGATTGGGATTGGGGCTCTCGTGGACCATAAACCAAATATGTATAAGAATGAAGTTTGTAGAAAGAAGAAAGTGGGTGGTGGAAGACAACAAGACCTGGTAAGAAGAAAAAGAAAATTATCAGTCTTTGGTTAAACCTTTCTATTTAAAGAGGTGGAGTAACTAGATGAAGAGCTTGATAAAGACATAAAGATGCGATTAGTATGAACTTACTATGATGGTATCTCATGCTTGTCACTTGCTCGCTGATGTCCTTTTATGGATTTCATCGGCGGTTACAGGAACCGTCTCAACCGTCCTTTTCCCTTCATCGGTAAGTTTGTTGACAGCCTTTTTAAACCACTCCTCGATATAGCTTCTCATTGGCGCCATGCTGATTTCATGTCGGATATTTATATTGAAGAGATCACCTTCCAAGTCCCTTATATCAATATAAATGTTCCGCAAATCTTCTTCAATATCTTTATTTTTAATCGAATAATCAACTAGCTAGTTTTCCACATCATCTTCACTATACTCAAGAATGCCGTAGAATTTTTCAAATGATAACCCCTTAAAGTTATCAACTTGTTCTTCAAATGATTGTTTGTTAAGAACAACGCGTTGAGTATCAATTTGGGGTCTCGGAACTCATTAGTGCTCCCAACTAGATCTATCTCAATTAGCTTTTTGAATAATTCTTCTCTTCTGGTTATGGCCTGGCTACATGCTTGGACAACAATATTCAGGTTTTTAACCTTTTCCTTCGAGCATGCGTTTAGTTGTTTTATCCAGTTCGGAGAAGGGAGATCCTCTCTTTTTCTCAACTCTGTCATATTGGTAACTTTAAAACCAAATGATACAACCACGTCGAGGTAAAAACCTCCCTCATTTTTCAAATCCGCCTATAAATATTCATGAAAAGTGTGTGCTCTCGTTCCAAAAGAGACCATGCTCTTTGACATCTCCCAAGCCCCTATAATTAATTCCATTATTTTATTGATATTATTCTCCACATAACCCGGGATGATGTGATAAGGCTTGCTGATCCTTTTAATTTTGTTGCAGGTGTGGTAGGACCGATCATTCCTAAAGGACTAGAAAGTACTGGAAGAGACATTAAAGTTTCCTCCAATTCTTTGATTCACTCCTTTAACCTGACATTCTCTGCTTCAAGGCCTCCAATAGAATTATCTAGAGCATATCAAGTTGCTTGGTGAATTTGGGAAATTTGGGAAGGCCACATGTTCTGTAGGTTAATCTCTGAACGATATTTCCCCTTTTTATTATTTACATCTCTTTTCTCAATAATCAAATTTTTGGACTCACTGTAAAAAACAATGCTTTGAAATACAAAATAATCTTCTTCGTCGAAGGTCTCACTCTCAATTATTTCCATCCGAGGGTTTTGGTGAGCAGTATTCTCTAGCTGGTCAACATTGGGGAACACTTTTTCGATGTCAATTTCGAGTTCCATATCCTCGAGGGAGAGGTTGTGGATGTCACTTTAACCTCGAGGTCCCTCTTCTTCTTGCATGATGTTTTTTCTTTTCTTCCTCAAGGGAATTTTGTGAGAACTTTCAATTTTTCCTGAAGGAGGGTTCTTATCTTCTCCTCCGCGTGAAGAGTTGTGGGTTACTTTCTTAACTTGGTGGGCCGTTGGAGCGTTGCTCCGAGATGTTGTACTCTTTGGAGTGACAGTTGGGGATTGGGCACTTTTCTCACCTGGACCTTTTCCTCTCTGCTTGTATGACTCATTGGTGCTGAGTATCGTTTCTAGGTCGCCAATTTCATGAGTGGGAGTGCCTGAGACATTAACTCCATCTTCATTCGGAATAATATTAATGAAAGAATTGTTGAAACTAACAACCAATAGATGTTCTACAAAAATTATGCTAGGGTCGAACCCTTTTACTCTTTCATCATATTTTAAATTGAGGTTGTGGAAGTGGCCCGCAAATTCATCAATCTTGTTCATATTTGTGAATATGAAATCCCCAACTTTGCAAGGCAGAGGTAGGAATTTCTTTTTTCTCTTTTCATGGAAAAAATGCAACCAATAGTTGTACTTCCTTGCTATTTCAACAACAAACATTTTGTTAGATATGTGGCACGGAAGGAAGGAAGGATTTTCCTTGGAACCAAAAATCCTTATAACGTTATAATTCTCCATTTGTTCTAGTGTCCCCTTCCTATCCAGGAACTTATTCACTTGGTCAAACATCTGGGGAGTCTCCTTTCCAAACAACAAGTCTTTAAAAACTGAGACAAAATCATTAAAAAATTCATAAAAATGCTGGGAGGCCTTGTGCTTCCATAACGTTTGATACCAAAAGGTTACTACGTCAAATTCACAATTTACCTTCTTACACATAGATAATCTCAGGAACTAACAGCAGTGCGCTATCGCGAAAACCAAATAAGACGACATAAAGAATTTCTTCTCCTTCTTGTATTGCGACAATTGGGAAGATATTTCAATGGAAATCAACTTACGCCAATTGAAGATGGCCCGTTCTTTGACCGTAAAACATAGAATGTAAAGAATCATCCATGAGATGTTAGTTGTAGTTTCTTGTCATGTTATCCTCGTAAAAATCCATGCAATTTCCTGGAAAGGATTTTTTAAATGATCGAACATGCAATCTAGTGATGTCCTCAAGAACATCCATTGGGTTCTTTAGGAATTCAGGTAAGAGGTCCAATCCATTGTCATGCTTCTTTAAGAACTCCCTGCAATCTTCGCCCTTGAAGGTGAGCGTTGGCTTAGGAAGTCTCAACATCTTACATAATATCTGAGGTGATAGAGAGATAGGGGAATGGTCCCACAACTGAATAATATGTTGGCTTGGAATATATCTCTTGGCACACCAGGTGACCAACTCCTTACATTCAAAGACTTCTGGGACACAACCTGCGCGTGCAATTCCAGACGTCCAGATTACTTCCTTCTGGGCAAAAGGGGATGAGTAGTAGGAATATGCTCTAAACCACTGAAAACTTTGTTCCTCGCACCCAAAAATATTCAATGTATCTCCACAAAACTGTTGTCGAGTTACTGCCATAAGTTGACAAGAACATTCCCTTGTTCCAGATTATGTTTCAAAATGAACACTGGAGGGGGATAATATAATCCTCCGTAAATCCCACTTTAATGCATTTTAATAGGAGATCTCCTTGAGCCTTTCTCTTATTGATGACCATCCTTTTGAACCTGTATGGTAAGTTATTAGCATTAAAATCATAGTAAATGTGGATTGGAAAGGGCACGAGGGTGGCGGGGACGAGCGAAAGAAAAATATGATTGGAGATTTTTTGTGAACCTGGGAACCTGAAAGTTCGTGATGGTATAAGGTGTGAAATTGGATAAGTATAGAATGGCGCCGTGGTTGGACAGACTCATCATAGGAGGAATGAGACTTGGAATTTCAGGGAGACTAGGGATCAAAATGTAGATCGTGGAAATTTTTGGTGCAATGTGTATGTCATGGAACATGGGAGCATGAAAGTTCAATCATGTCAACCTGGGAACCCGTGGTCGTATAATCGACTAAGTATGGAGCAGCCTGATGGTCGGTCAGACTCATGATGTGAAGTTATAGATGGAGATGAGAAACCAAAATCTCGCCAACCTGGGAACCCACATTCTTAAAAATGTGACTTAGTGTAGACCTAGAAAGGGATAGTAGGAGGGAAAAAAGAAAGGGGAAAAATGGGTAAGTGTAGAAGAGGGAAAATAAAGGAGAGAAGAATTCAGGAAAATAGAAAAGGGGAGGGAATTTTTGGAAGCAGGAAATGACCTCAACAACAGGCTCCAACTGTGGGATGATGACCCTCTGTGGGTTTTCAAGAATCCATAATCTCTCATGACCAGGTGCTTCTGCCCATTGGGCTTATGGAGTCAGATTAAGAATATACAAATTAAAAATAAAATTATGTACAACGAGAATTGAAAAGTGCTAGGAGAAGAAACCTTTCAGATGTTGCCCATTGACATGCAAGATTAACCTTTTTCCTTTCATATCTTACAACATATATGAGTTTAATCCCAATATCTTTTCGACGACATAGGGTTTGATCTAGAGTACTTCGAACTTTGTGTGCATGGATGGATTCTCCTTGGCTTTGTTCCAAATCAATACCAGTTCTCCCTTCTGAAAGTTCTTCATAGTTGTGCTTTGATCAAAATATTTCTTGGCGCTCTTCTGGCTCTAAGAAGTTCAATTCAGGGCCTTGCTTTGTTCCTCCTCCAACTTCAGCAATTGATTGATCCTTTTCTGGATAGGCGAAGTGTCTTTTGTATCCTCAGTATTAACCACAGAGATCAATGCATTAAGCTCAAGGTTAATCAACATTTTTTCCTCTTTCCCATAAACCAATAGATACAGAGACTTCCCAATGCTATCCTTCAGGTTTTTCCTGCTTGCCTATAATGCTTCTGTCAGCTTCAGATGCCAATTCCTCTGGTTGCTATCAACAATTTTCTTCAATATATGCACAAGTGTTTTGTTCGTGGATTCAACAAGGCCATTTATTTGTGGATAATAATTCGATGATTGACCCATGATGATCCCATATTGTCCACAAAAATATGTGAACTTTGACCCAATGAAGATCAAACCATTGTCTATGATAAATTTATCAGGGATGCCAAACCTCGACAGAATGTTGTCCTTGAGGAATCTAATCAATTATTCATCATGAGCCTTCTTTAGCACCATCACTTCTGGCCATTTTGTGAAATAATCGGTAACTATTAGAATGTACATATTCCCCTTAATATATTTTGGATTAATCGGCCCAACAACATCAAGTCCCCACTGGGAAAATGGTTGTTCCACCACAATCAACTGCAGAGGCATCACAACTTTCTTCATTTTTCCTGAAAACCGTTGACATGAAAACCATCTCCTTATTGCCGCATATGAATCCCTGAATATTGACGACCAGTAAAATCCTGGTCTGATTATTTTGTGGGAAGTTGCAGTAGGCACAAAATGTCCACCACATATTCCCTCATGAAATTCTTTGATCAATCCTTGAGCTTGATTCTCATCGACGCATCTCAACAGTATTCCATCAAAATTTATTCTAAAAAGTATGTTAGCAATCAACACATATTGGTTCGCCTTCATATTGAGTGTCCTTCGCTCCTTGGGGTTCATTGTAACAGGGAATTGCCCAGACCTTAAATAGAATATGATATCTCTATACCGTTCTGAATCAACTAATGGTTCCCTGACTGAGATTGAAATCATCCCATCGAACGAGTCCCCATTAGCAATAAGCTTGCATAAACCTTGTCCTTTTATTGCCTTCAAAGCTTTAATCTTGATATCATACTCTTGAATTTTTGCTAACCAGTTAGCCCATTTCCATTCTCTCAACTTTTGATTTAGAATCATCTTGACTGGTGACGAGGGAACGTAAGCTATAACATGGGAGTTTAATATATACGTTTGAAAGTGTGCCACAACTTTTACAAGAGCCAAATCTTGTTTCTTGAGTTATGAATACCTCAACTGATAGTCGTGGAGAGTTTTTCTCATAAAAATTATCAGGCGTTCTTCTCCGTTTCTATTTTTCTTAGTGAGGACGAACATGACGATTGCCTTTGTAGCAAATGAATAGATAATAAAATCCCTATGAAAGTATGGAACAATGAGGATGGGAGCAGTGGTGATGACCCCTTTGATATGATTGAATTCTTATTGAGTATCTGCTGTCCACTCGAACCTATGCTCCTTTTTCAACAACAAATTGATAGGTTTTACGATGCTTGCGTAATCAGGGACAAATCGTTGGAAAAAAATAATTTTCCCGAAGAATGACTGGACTCCCTTCTTGGATTTCTAGCGGTTGAGTTTGTTAATTGCTTTAACTCTTTCCAGGTCTATTTAAATCCCTTCCTTGCATACAATGTGGCCCAACATCTTGCCTTGAGTCACAATGAACAAGCATTTCTTTAGGTTCAGAGAAACGCCGTATAATTTGCATGGATGTGATCCTCCCTTTTGTTTGAATGCACTATCAATTCATCTTGATAGTCCTCCATAAAATTTCCTATCAATCCACTGAAAGCATGATCCATGTCCCTTTGGAACGTGGCTCCAAAATTCTTTAAACCGAAGGGCATTCTAGTGTATGCATATGTTTCCCATGGTGTGATAAATGTTGTCTTTTCTCTATCTTCCTCAACAACTAAAACCTGATTATATTCACATAAACCATCCAAAATAGACATGCAGGCCGATCCCGTAACTTGTTGTAGCAAAAACTCCATGTTAGGCAGTAGAAAATTATCTTTTATGCTCGCTTTGTTAAGATCTTTGAAGTCAATGCACATTCGGATTTCCCCGGTCTTCTTCCCGACCATCACTGGATTTGAAATCCAGTCTGAATGTATGATGGGATAGATTATCCCTTCCTTCTTCAACTTCTCCAACTCAATTTTTAGCAGAGGTTTTAGCTTGGGATTCCTCATTCTTATTTTATGTTTCATCGGTTTGGATTCTTATCTCAAAGGAATGATATGCTGGAATATTGTTTTATCATAGGCCTTTAAATCGCCATAGGTCCAAGTGAACACATCAATATATTATTTGAACAAGGTAACATATTGATCAACATCTTCGGGGGTGCAATCAACTCCCAAATTGACATATTTTGGGGACTGGTTCGTTCCAATATTGAGTTTTCGTGTTTCTTGCACCTATCAAACTGAATCTTCTTCAAGATGATTCTTGGCATGATCGTCTTTTATAAAAAAAGATTCAGCTTGTATGCAGTCTCTCGGGACGACAATTGAACTATCATCTTCTTCATCATCATCGTTTAACTAAAAATTCTCCAATTGTTCATCATTTTCAAACACTTAAATGTACTCAATATTATCAGGCATGGATGGCCGAAAGGCCCTTTCTACTTGGAAATACGTTTTTCTTAGGACATCGTATGGGTTTGATAATGAAGCCGCCAAAGCTAGTGAGTCGGCCTTGTGATTCTTGTCCCTTGGAATGAAAGTAATATTGAAAGAGATGAAAGATTCCATCAGTTCATTAACTCTTTTGAAATACAACTTAAGTCTTTCCTTTTTTATTTTGTACTTTTGGGTAACTTGATTAATGACCAACTCTGAATCTCTAGTCACATTGAGATGTTCTATTTTCATTCCTTGTGCGAGGATCATCCCCTGAATCAAAGCTTTGTATTCTGCCTCATTATTCATGCATGGAAACTCCAGTCTTACAACGTGAGGATGCATCGTCTTATACGGGCTTATGAGAACAATTCCAACTTCGTTCCCAGATTTAGAACATGCTCCATAAAATGACATTCTCCAGTAGCCTTCAAAGAAACATTCTGGACCCTCCAAGTCTTGAACTCATTCTAGGTTTTCATTCTACTCCATGTCCAAGATAACATAGTTTCCAATCCTGACATCTATGTAATCTTCCATTAATTCATTATCCTTCTTCTTGAAGGAGAAAGGTTTTATGGGTTCACGGGTTACTTTAATGATTTCTCCCTCCTTTTCTAGTAGAATCATACAATTGTCTTCGTTCATTATATATCCACCGATCATAGAGGTCTAATATCTTCCCAACACAACCCCATATGCTGGAGGTAGATCTACCACGATAATATTAAAAACTGTGATGATATGGGGAGCTGTTGTAATCCATGCATAAAAATCCTTGATTTCCCCATACGTCGACACTTTTCTAGAATCAATCGCATATATGCTCTCGCCAATTTCATAATACTTAGTACAACTCATGCCCAATGCTTCCATGACCGCAAGTGGCATTATATTATTTGTCGCACCAGTATCAATTAAACAATTATGTAATGCAAAATCATGGTTTTCAATTGATATGTAGAAGGGAATAATTTTACCTCTCATCTTAGCAGTCGACGAGCTCTAGTTCTATTTTGGAGTGGTAAAAAAATCTTCAGTTCTTTCTGATGGATCATCTAACAAATTCAAGATGTTCTGCCTCTACTGAGGAATCTTCACCACTTCTGTAAAAGGAAAAGTTATCCTCAACTTAATTAAGTCCTCCATGACATTATACATCATTTGAGTTGAGCTTGACGCCATGTGTTTCCTTGTGGTTCAAACTATCACCTTCTCATTCGACACTTTTTCATTTTCATTTTCCTTTTTTTTTCTTTGCAGAGTCGCCTTTATTCTTTGGTCTATTTACAAATCCTCTTGTTTGGGAGACATTTTCTTGTGAGTTAGGATCATTGTCTCCCTCTCCACATATATACATGGGCGTCTCACATCCTTCCATCTGTATTGTCTCAGAGCTTGCATCAGGTAAGTAATAACCTTCTTGTTCAATCAATTGCTCATCATAGACGTAATCCAAAATAGTCACGTTTGGAGTAGGTTGTATGGGAACCCTTGATCTCGGTGGGTCTTCAGTATTATCGAACCTGACATTGTTTTTTAGGGGAGGGTTCCTCCTTTGTTCAATAATCGACATTATTGGGTTTGGCATGTAATTATCTCCCCTTCTCAGCCTAGTTATTTTGTTCTGCATTTGTTTGATGGTTCTATTCATCTGCGCAATCTCAATTATTTACTTTGTTTCTTACGCCGCCATAGGATCGACGTTTACGTTAGGTATGGTTCCTTTAAAAAATCCTCCTCCCGTGTTTGATTCCGAGCCGCCCAAGGTTTAAATTATTCATTCTTCTTCAAGCTGGAAGCTCCTTGATTATTGATATTCAATCCTCCCATTTTCCTTTGTACTCTTCCCAGTGTAATGTCGGGGTCAACACCCGTTTCATCATAATTTATTCCATATCAATGGCCTAAGTCATTAATTCCTCCATAATATCCATTTGGGATGTTCTGATGGCATATTTTACATTCCGAGACATTGCATTCTTATAAAAACCGAGAATGACGGGGTCATTTCATATTTTTTCTTATGGGATTCTACTCAAGGTCTTATTGAACCTGAGATTAAAATCTCATATCCTTTCATTCTTCCTTAACCCAATCTGGGTGAAGTCTATGAGGAGGGTATGGTAGGAAATTGGGGGGAAAACATAGTTAGGAACATAGCTTAGAGATCGTTAAATGAGCGAATGGATCTACTGGGAAGTGTTGTATACCATTCATAATCTCTTTCTGATAAAGTTTGCAGAAACAACCTCACTGTGACATCATCATATCTGACTCGGTGAAAGTCACAAACGTCAAGGAATAAGTGCAGATGCCTCTTTTTATCAATTGTCCCATCTCCAAAAAATTCCTTTAAGGTTCCTTTAGAGAGAATAGGTAGCTCATGTTGTTCATCTATGATATTAAGAGGAGAATATCTTACCCTCCTTCTATTTCCAAACCCTGGGATTCCTTGGTTTCCCGCGACATCTCTTTCGCCTCCTTGTCTCTCCTCATCATGCTCTTTTTGGGGTTGCTCGTATCTCACTTCCATTTTTGAGGAGGCTTCAAGATAATACTTTTCACTTCTAAGGACATCGAGTTGCTTACTTTTAATTCTGGTAATGGGTCCTTTGTATTCGTCCAACTTCAATATTTACCTTATTAATGTGCTTCTCTAGCCAATATTTGGTTTCTTCGATCTTGTCTTTCTTCTCTCCTTTGTCTTTGCAAGATTTCTCTTTCTTCTTCTTGCACTAAGATCAACCAGGACCCTTCTAAATCCTCTCTATTCTGGGATGTTGATATTACCAAATTATACAACTGGTGCAAAATGCTTCGTTGATTATTCAATCCAATTTCTAAATGGGGCTGATTACCCTAGGGTAGAGTCATATATTATTTCAAAAAATGTTGGGCCAGGTTCCAAATTTCCAGTTCATTTCCCTAGTATGGTCGCCAAAAATGTTGACGCTTGAATCTGTTAGGACCGAAACGAAAACATCACGAGGATAAAATCCTCCTGCATTTTTATAGAGGTGGTACTCCTCTATTCAAGATTTTTAAAATGCGGGACTTTATAGAAGTTTGTCAAAGGAAAGTAAAATATATATAAAAGAAAATGGATTTCTTTTTTGTTTTTATTTTCTTTCTAAAATAAGGTTCCTTAGAATGGACCAGGAATGACATACATTCATACATTTAAAGCAAATAAACAAAATTTCCTCACATACATCATAGTTGGGCTAAAGATTTTTGATCACATGAAAAAATTAAAAGAAAACAATTTGCATGCATAAGAGAACTTTGACAGAGTGATACATGGGTAGCTCAAATGAATATATCAATATATCAACCTAAAATAATTTATATTCAGAAAAATTGGGTTACAAAGTACAGTTGAGATTGTTCCCAAAATAACTCTCTTGGAATTTCTAAAAAATATATATATATAGTTCAATACATATTCTCTGAAATTAAAACGTGTTTGTCATAATGAATAGGATTGGGGCTCCCGCAGACCATAAAGAAAATATGTATAAGAATGAAGTTCTTAGAAAGAATAAAGTGGGCGGCGAAAGACACCAAGACCTGGTAAGAAGAAAAAGGAAATTATCAGTCTTTGATTAAACCTTTCTATTTAAAGAGGTGGAGTAACTGGATGAAGAGCTTGATAAATACAAAAAGATGTGATCAATATGAACTTAATATGATGGTATCTCATGTTTGTCACTTGTTCACTAATGTCCTTTTGTGGCTTTCATTGATGGTTACAGGAACCATCTCAACCATCCTTTTCCCTTCATTGGTAAGTTTGTCGACAACCTTTTTAAACCACTCCTCGATGTAGCTTCTCATTGGCACCACATTGATTTCATGCCGTATTTTTATATTGAAGAGATCGCCTTCCAAGTCCCTTAGATCAATAGAAATATTTCGCAAAGCTTCTTCAATATCTTTATTTTTAATTGAATAATCAACTAGCCAATTTTCCACGTCATCTTCACTATACTCAAGAATGTCATAGAACTTTTCAAATGATAACCCCTTAAAGATCTCAACTTGTTCGTCAAATGCTTGCTTGGTTAAGAACAATGGGTTGAATATCAATTTGGGGTCTACACCCCCTTCATTTTTCTTCGCAATCCACTCTTCCTCAGCAAGCCTCTCTTTTACACAAGCCCGTTGTCTTCCACACGCACACCACACCAAGTGAACTAATCATGGTTGTATTTATACTTGTTTATTCTCAAAACTTATTTAAGTTATTGAGTCAACTTGCGAAACAAGTTATAACTAACTTTTTCATTTACAACAACTTTTGGGACCACTAGAGATCATCATTCCAAGTCTTCATCTTTACACCTGGCATCCCCTTTACTTTCAAAAATTGATCATAGGTATGGATTGATTTTCTTCATCTTTGGGATTACAAAAATCGACACTTCCTTCAAACCATGTTCATATGATCATTGGCGTAGAACCACAGCCTTATCAATTTAAGTGACGCATTACATTCTTCCCTTTAAATCTCTTTACCATATGACCAATGACAGTGACCTCATGTGAGGCAAGAAAAGCACTTGAGCGCTGATCAATTCAACTGTCATGATTCAATCTCCCGATAAGATGGACGATTGTCGTAATTTATGGAATTCGCCCTTCGGGTATTCAGGATTTCCAACCTTTCAAATCTCCCAAATATGATTTTTTCAAATAGATCGGACGGTTCACATTTATATCACAGAACCATATCAATGGTCATATACGATCCTTACATCTATCCTTTCATTTCTTAATCCGACAGCCAGGACTTAATCAAGCAATGAGATGGAAGGCCACCATTTACTTCAGTACTTTGTCTATTATGCTTACGCTATCCTTCCACTGTATTTTGATCAATGATTGAGAGTATACCCAAAATTAGATCGACAGTCGAGATCTCCTTCGGGTCTCCAGAAATTAGATATTTCAAATCTCAACCCCTTCTTTCCTCCGTACATCAATCTTCTATAGTTTTCAATCCACTGACGTGTGTCTTTATCAGATCAACGGTCGAGATCTCCTTTGGGTCTCTGGACTTTGGATATTTCAAATCTCAACCCCTTCTTTCCTTTGGAGTGATCACCTATTGAGTAAGTCATAAGTGGTGGAGACTGCTTGTTGTCGATTGATACTTCCACTTACACTATCCTTCCACTGTAGTAGATCGACGATCGAGAATTCTCCCGAAGTGATATTCATATCGGACGTCTCATGTCCACTTCGGGACGTCGACATTCGGGACTTCAGGACTTTGGGCAAGTGCTGGTGGTAAAACTCTCGAAGAAAAACTCTTCTAGTGACATAACTTACTTACGTCACTTGATGACATGTCACGAGATGAGTAGCTATCGCATGTCACTCAAATTCATGATTTGCACATACCTGAAATGTCAATTCAACTTGACACTTGTCATTCTCTGACTGTGTCACATGTCCTTGTTTACATGGACTACTGACATGGTCTATCAAAGTTTCTTGCTGACATGGTTTGTCGACTTAGATCTCCCGATGTGACACATTTTCTTCTCCTAGATCTAACGGTTTTCCTAACTCCCGAAATGTATCTCAGATTGATGGCTGAGAATGACTTCGGACCTTCATCCTTCGGGACTTTGGGACTTTTGACATTTCTTGGTGGTGAAACTCCCGAAGCAATTCTCCTAGAGTGATGTAACTTTCTTACGTCACTTGTTGACATGGCACGAGCCAATTTCCTCTTGACACTTGTCATCATCTGATTATACCATGTGTACTTGCTGACGTGGTCTGCCACATTTCCTTGTTGACGTGGTCTACCACACGTCCTTGCTGATGTGGTCTCCCATACATCCTTGCTGACGTGGTCTGCCACATGTCCATGCTGATGTGGATCTCACTTATCTAACAGTCATCATATGTTCTCCAGATCCGATGGTCCTTATTCATTTCAGATTTCCAGCTCTCCAGGCTTTGGGTCTTTCAAATCTCAAACTGAAAAATCTGAAGTGAGATTTTTCTGGAGCTTAACCTTCTTGCATATTTATACCCGAACTAAGTGTTGTTCATCGATCATGATCCTAGATCGATGGCTCGATCTGTCTGTGATGAAACTCTTCTATATTATCCTGTCCTTCCACTTAGAATCATCCAACGGTTGACAGAAATTTTCATAAATGAGATCTCAGATATTTTACCTCGCTTATCCTATCCTTCCACTCGAAATGATCTGACGGATCAAGGGAATTTGGGTTTGATCCGATGGCTGATGGGTATTCAGATAATCGAACTATCAGCCCTTTTACATCGCTTAACCTATCCTTCCACTTTAAAATGATCTGACGGCTGATGAGAATTCGGGTTTGATCTGATGGCTGACGGGTATTCGGATAATCGAGAACTCAACCTTTCTGATTATCATGTCCTTCCACTCAAAATTGATCCAAAGGTCAATGTGGACTCTTCGAAGCAGATTAACGGTCGATGATGATTGTGGAACCACAACTTGTGAGTGATTTAACTTGACACCCAAACTCCGCAATTTGAATTTGTGTGTTGTTGGTGAGTCAACCACAATCATCGATATTTGAAGCTATAAGATTGAACAATCCTATCTAATTGCAATATTGGAACTAGCACAATATTTAATTCTGCTTTCAGTCTCTACAATATATCCATGTCATTGATCTATCGATTGCACATCCGACGACCACAACTCAATCAGAATTAATCTGATCATTTGTTGGAACAACCGCATTTGTCGATATTCAAGTCTATGAGATCTCATGATATAGACCAATTGTGGGATTGGAACTAGCAAGTCGTTTACTTCTCCTTCTGATCTCTGCAATATATCCCTGTCGTTGATTTGGCTTGCATATCCGATGGTCATGCTCCTTCAATGGTCCTCAAGCCCACGGTCACTCACATGACCTATGTTTGTTATATGAGACGATCAACACCGTCAATTTCTTGATCAAACTGTTGTTGAGGCTTTTCACCTTTTCCTGTGCATTGGTCGACTTCTCAATATTTCCATCGATCTCGATGATATTTCTATAATGTGCTCTTCCTTCTGAGATTTGATCTTCATTCTCTTATGTACTGTGTTTTCCCTTCTAAGCTTTGGTCTTAGGAATATTGTTGATCCTATTGTGATCAACAATAATCATGAATTGCTTCAACCTTAAGGTGATGTTCTTCTATCAATCTTTAATATATTTTTCCTCCTGAGATTAACCTTGTTTCTCTGCTTATTGTTTGACATTCTCTTTGCTAACTAATATATTGTTGACATCAATGACAATATCATCTATGGTAAATCACAATGATAATTCATAATCAACAAATCATCACATTGACTGTTGACATCAATGAAAATATGTCCAACAATCTACCCCTTTGTCATTGAGGGAAGAACACTAACTTCATATACAAAACTCCCCCCTGTGATGATGCTTTCCTCTTGTGAATTTTTCTCTCCCCCTTTGACATCAATGGAAAAGGGTTTTTCCTCCTGTGGTAAAGCTATGTATGTTACTGACCAGAATCTAAACTTGGGTAACTCTTCCTACAATCATGTTCTATCTGCCATAACTGAATGACTCCCCCTGTCAATATGCTATCTCTCTGCTTCTAACTACTCCCCCCCTTTGTTTATGAAAAGGTATTTCTTCCTGACAAGGTTTATTCTCTTGTTAATTTACTAACTTCTTATCTCGGTTGATTGGGATTTTTTTGTTTCAAATGAGTATTCTTCTTGATACCAATTTTTGTAGTGATCAAGTCTTTTCAAAACTTAATCTAATTGTTTTCTTATTTACTAACCAAAATACTTCTCCTGAGTTTTTATTGACTGTTCTCCCCCTTCGTTTCTAAAAGGGTAGCTTTTTTTGACAAGGTTTCTCCTCTTTTTATCTCTATAGGATGTCATGTACATCATTTTGTACATCAGAATGTTGCTTCTTTTCATGCCACTATCCTACTAGAACACTGCGCAATTGTAGCTCATATTATTCAAACAACCCTTGGATCTGCCCATTGATTCTCATCGATCTCTAACCAGATGTATCCATCTTTATCCAAGATTCTTATTTACTATACATTGCTCTTAATTTGTCTGGGAAAGTTTATACTATTCTTGTCACATGGCTGGAATTCTTTTTGCAACAATTAACTTCACTCCTGTTCACTTGTTCAGTCTTTTCTATCCACATTTGTGAGTGTCCTAATTTATTGAACTTTTTTCTCTGATCTTCTATTACTGCAACTTCATTTTTATTCCATGTTTCATTTACTCTTTTTGTCGTCTTCTATGAAGCATTCCTCATTGATTGTTTTCTTGAGTTCCAACAGTTATGGGCTTTGTGGCCATATCCACCACAACTATAGCATCTCATAATGTAACAATGTGTAGCAATATGTCCAACATGATTGCAGTTCCAAAATCTTATACTGTTGTTGAACATACCAACTTGCTTTCTTCCATGATGCCTACAATCAAACCTTTATGACCATATTCATTACAAGAAAAACAATAACCGTTAAAAACACTCTCATACCTTCTTTGATTCATCCATGAAGGTGTCTCTCTTCTAAACTTGCTTTGAGGTGTATGATTAGCTTCGGGATGTCTTCCTTGATCTGGTGTTCTAAATTTTGTAGTGTTGTTTTTATTTCTTGAACATGAAGAACCCGAGTCATACATGCTTTCACTTTTTACAAATGAAGGAGTTCTGTCAGACATGTCTTCATCCTTTATAAATGAAGGACCTGTGTCAGACCTATTTGCACCCTTTACAAATGAAGGACATGCATCGGGTTTCTTAGGAGTATTGATTCCTTCCTTGTTGTATCCAAGACCGGATTTGTCATTTGGTGATCTCTGACTATCCAAGATCTCATCTAGGGTCATGGAGTTGTTCAAGAACTTGATTTGAGTGTTTGACTTCTCAACCTTCTTTCTAAGATTCACAACTTATGCTTCCATCTTATGACATGATTCTTCCTTTTTGTTCAGCTGGTTCCTCACTACCTCCTCCCTTCTTTTGGCTTCTTCAAGTTGGATTTTAAGATTGACATAGATTTCCCTTAGTTCTTTTAGGTCTGCAAGGCTTTTTCTTAGTTCATCATCTTCCTTCTTTTCTTCTTTTTCTTAACTGATTTCATTTTTCATTCTCTCGATCTCGTCTTCCTTTTATTTTGTTAGATTAGTAACTTATGTTTTCAATATTTTAATCTCTTCTTCTTTGTTTTATAACTGAATCTTTTGCTCATATATGATTTCTTCATTGTCTTTGAGATTTTCTTTTATTTCCAGGATATGCCTTTGATTGATAATCTCATCATCTTCCTTCTTCTTTTCTTTTACTTGACTAATTTATTTATTCAGCTTCTTGATCTCCTCTTCTTTTTCTTCTAACTAATTATCCTGCTCATATATTATCTTTTCATTGTCCTTTAGCATTTCCTTTATTTCCAAGATATGCTTTTGACTCTTTTCAAGAAATTATTTAGTGTAGTCATGAAGATAGCTATAGTATGAATCATTATGGTCATAGCAGTATTCGCAGAGACTCCAATCAACCTTTTGTTTGGCCTTTGATACTTCTTCTTCTACTTCTTCCATGAGATAAATGCTAACAGAAAATTCTTTTATTATATCCGAGTCTTCTTCTTTACTTGCAGAGGAGGATTCAATATCAACATTATTGCAATCGAAATATTGTGGAGAATCTTTACCTTTATTGATGGCTGAGTCTTCCTCTTCAACCTTGATAGGAATGTCTCTTGTGTCTTGTATTTTGGTTTGATACATGTCTTCTAAATTCAGCCATAATTCCTTGGCGGAATTGCATAGTTGGTGCTCCTAGCTAGATCTATCTTAGTTAGATTTTTGAATAATTCTTCTCTTCTAGTTATGGCTCGGCTGCATGCTTGGACAACAATATTCAGGTTTTTAACCTTTTCCTTCCAGCATGCGTTTAGTTGTTTTATCCAGTTCGTAGAAGGGAGATCCTCCTCTCTTTTTCTCAACTCTGTCATATTGGTAACTTTAAAACCAAATGGTATTTAACCGGATCGAGGTAAAAACCTTCCTCATTTTTCAAATCTTCCTATAAATATTCATGAAAAGTCTGTGCTCTCATTCCAAAAGAGACCAGGCTTGCCGATCCTTTTAATTTTTTTGCAGGTGTGGTAGGCATGATCATTGCTAAAGGACTAGCAAGTACTGGAAGAGGCATTAAAGTTTCCTCCAATTATTTGATTCTCTCCTTTAACCTGACATTCTCTACTTCAATACCTCCAATACAATTATCTAGAGCATCTCCAGTTGCTCGGTGAATTTGGGAAATTTGGGAAGGCCGCATGTTCTGTAGGTTAATCTCTGAACGAGATTTCCCCTTTTTATTCTTTACATATATTTTCTCAATAATCAAATTTTTGGACTCGTTGTCAAAAACAACACTCTGAAATACAAATTACACTTCTTTGTCGAAGGTCTTGCTCTCAATTGTTTCCATATGAGGGTTCTAGTGAGCATTTTTCTCTAGTTGGTTGACATTGGGGAACACTTTTTTGATGGCAATTTCGAGTTCCATATCCTCGAGGGAGAGGTCATGGATGTCTCTTTCACCTCGAGGTCCCTCTTCTTCTTGCACACTGTTTTTTCTTTTCTTCCTTAAGGGAAGTGTGTGAGAAATTTCAATTTTTCCTAAAGGAAGGTTCTTTTCTCCTCCTCCACCTGAAGAACTATGTGTTACTTTCTTAACTTGGTGGGCTGTTCGAGCATTGCTCCAAGATATTGTACTCTTTGGAGTGACAATCGGGGATTAGGCACTTTTCTCACCCAGACCTTTTCCTCTCTGCTTGTATGACTCATTGGTGTTGAGTATCATTTCCAGGTCACTGATGTCATGAGCGGGAGTGCCCGAGACATTGTCTTTGTATTCATTTAGAATAACATTAATGAAAGAATGGTTGAAACCAACAACCAATAGATGTTCTACAAAAATTACGCTAGGGTCGAACCCTTTTACTCTTTCAACATATTTTAAATTGAGGTTGTGGAAGTGGCCCACAAATTCATCAATATTATTCATATTTGTGAATATGAAATCCCCAAGTTTATAAGGCAGAGGTATAAATTGTTTTTTTCTTTCTTTATGGAAAAAATGAAACCAGTAGTTGTACTTCCTTGCTATTTCAGCAACAAACATTTTTTTAGATATGTGGCACAGAAGGAAGGAAGGATTTTCCTTGGAACAAAAAATCCTTATAACGTTATAATTCTCCATTTGTTCTAGTGTCTCCTTCCTATCCAAGAACTTACTCACCTCGTTAGACATCCGGGGAGTGTCCTTTCCAAATATCAAGTCTTTAAAAACTGAGACAAAATCATTAAAAACTTCAAAAAAATGCCGGGAGGCCTTGTGCCTCCATAATGTTTGATACTAGAAGGTTACTGGGTCGAATTCGTAGTTTACCTTCTTACACACAAATAATCTTGGGAACTGACAACAATGCGCTATCGTGAAAACCAAATAAGATGACATAAATAATTTCTTCTCCTTCTTGTATTGAGACAATTGGGAAGAGATTTCAATGGAAATCAACTTACCCCAATCGAAGATGCTCTGTTCTTTGACCGTAAAATATAGAATGTAAAGAATCATTCGAGAGATGCTGGTTGTAGTTTCTTGTTGTGTTATCCTCGTAAAAATCCATGCAATTTCCCGGAAGGGATTTTTATATGAGCCAACCTGCAATCTCGTGATGTCCTCGGGGACGACCGTTGGGTTCTCTAGGAATTTAGGTAAGAGGTCCAATCCATTTTCATGCTTCTTTAAGAACTCATGGAAATCTTCACCCTTGAAGGTGAGCATTGGCTTGGGAAGTCTCAACATATTACGAAATATCTGAGGTGATAGCAAGATAGGGGAATGGTCCCACAACTAAATAATCCGTTAGCTTGGAATATATCTCTCAACACACCAGGTGACCAACTCCTTACAGTAAAAGACTTACAGGACACAACCTATGCACACAATTCCAGACATCCAGATTACTTCCTTCTGGGCAGAAGGGGATGAGTAGTAGGAATATGCTCTGGACCACTGAAAAATTTGGCCCTCGCGCCCGAAAATATTTAATTTATCTCCACAGAACTATTGTCGATTTGCTGCCATAAGTTGATGAGAACATCCCCTTATTCCAGATTATGTTTCAAAATGAATGTTGGAGGGGCATAATATAATCCTCCATAAATCCTTCTTTAATGCATTTTAATAGGAGATCTCCTCGAGCCTTTTTCTTATTAATGACCATCCTTTCAAACCTATATGGTAAGTTATTAGCATTAAAATCATACTAAATGTGCATTGGGAAGGGCATGAGGTTGGCGGGGATGAACGAGAGAAAAATATGATTTGAGATTTTTTGTGAACCTGGGAACCCGCGATTCCGCGACGATATAAGGTGAGAAATTGGATAAGTATAGAATGGCGTGGTGGTCGAATGGACTCATCATAGGCAAAATGACACTTGGAAGTTTGAGGAGTCCGGGGATCAAAATGTAGATCGCGAATTTTTTTTGTACAATGTGTATGTCACAGAACATGGGAGCATGAAAGTTCAATCCCACCAACCCGTGGTCGTAGAATCGACTAAGTATGGGAGATCTTGACGGTTAGTCAGACTCTTGGTGTGAATTTATAGATGGAGATGAGAAACCGCAATCCCGCCAACCTGGGAACCCGCGGTCTTAAAAATGAGACTAAGTGTAGAACTAGAAAGGGATAGTAGGAGGGAAAAAAGGGTAAGTGTAGAGGAGGGAAAATAAAGGGAGGGAAGAATTCAGGAAAATAGAAAAGGGGAGGGAATTTTTGGAAGTGGGAAATGACCTCAACAACCATATTCTTTTTATGTTCTACTAACAACACATGATTGGTAGTCTCTACCATATCCATAGAATACCAAAGATCATGGTCTTCCAACATCATCTATGCTAATTAACACTTCCATGGGATGAAGTTAGAGGGAAGTTTATAAACTAGTAATAAGAGAGGTACAATGAATATAAATGCATGGAAAAAAATTTCGTAGTGTGAAATCTAACCATAGTGCATATTGCTTGCATGAATAAGTGAGTCGAATTAAGGTGCACCCACCTAGAGATTCATACCCTTCACTAAGTTGGGAATCCATTGCATGCATGAGTTCCCCTACTAATATTGGTAATTGCACCCTCTAATTGTGCATCCAAAACTAAAGATATAAAAAAATTATTTAGAACTTTGAATATAGAAAAGAAAGTTCAAAAATTGGAACTAGGATGAGGATGGACTACTCACTAACAACAGGTGCACATGCGACTGAAGGTACAACCAAATAGGTACCTGTCAGATATTTCTTCGTCGAGTGAGGAAAGCTTAGGACAAATAGAGGGAAATGCGGCTGCATCTAGTAGATATGATACACAAACAAGGACCAAAGGTGAAAAAGTCAGAAGAAAATTCTGTAGACGCATGGAATTTTTTCTTGCCGAAGGAGGATCATGCTCTTATGATGATAAGAGAATAGGAGACATAGAGGTGCCACTCAGGTATAAGCATCTGATGAAACAATTGGTACCTAAGGAACTGCCTCTGTTAGACACTGACTTCATTGTCAATAATAGGAAATATCGCATTGCACCATCCTCTCTGCATGGCCTGGGGATATTTTCCATGGATGGAATAACTATAAAATACAATACAATAATTGAATTGATGGACTATGTCGGACTGTGTTACAATTATAATGATTGGATACGGCTGGTCCGGTACATGCGAAGTATGCAAAGATACGCACTTGCCGCAAAATATATACAACTAATAAACAACGATAAAAATAAGGGAGAGACATATATATTGATGGAAGGCCTAAAGCTTCCGACAATATCGCAGGGTTTATAAACAACACACGACCCGGGACGACAAACAAGCAACTGAATTCCATATATGAGGGTTGCGAAGAGAATCGGGTAGTCCTGTGCACAATAAAAAAGATATCTCTCGGGGAAGAGTTATTAGTGGATTACCATTTGAATCGAATAGAAGCATCGACTAATAGTGTGCAGGTACATATGCAACACCTCTTTAAGTAACCTCTACTTATTGCATTATATATATATATATATATTTATCTTTAACATTGTTTTAAATATTTCATGGTCTTAATTTTATAATAATGTGGGAAGTTGATAGTTAAGGTTGATTTCATTTGGGTGGAAATCAGTTTTTTTGTTATCATTAACAATTTTTTAAATATTTTGGGGTTCTAATTATATTATAATGTGGTAGGATGATCGTGGAAAAGGGCCAGCCGTAGAACATGTAAATGATTATCAAATTCGACTTTCATTTTACTTTCATTTTATTATTTGTTTATATAATTTTACTGAAATAATATTGATTTTGTTGAAATTATATGTAGTCGGCAGGGCATGTTGATCATGATTCTGCTGACGAGGAGGGGTTGTATTCATCCCCTGATCTGATGGTATTAATAGAAAAAATATCATTAAAGCAAACAAGGAACTTGCTAGCTTATTAGATCGTCTAGATCAAACTCCCAACGTCCTAGAAAGGATCAATCTCCTTATGTCACAACTTCACACATATAAGGTAATAAGCATAATTTAAAGTGTTTTTTCTAATGTACTCATATGTTCAATTATGAAACTCTATTTTTTAACTTTTACATTATCTCACGAAAAAAACATTTTCTTTTTTATAAAGATATTTTTGGAGCATGTTCAGCCTGGTGTTGGTAGTAGTGTCATTGCAGAGACACTACAGAGTCCTGACACGGGCTATCATACAGCTACTAGAGTACTATTTACTTCTCAATCTTCCACACATAATTTAGATAAGAGCCATGACACACACCGCAAGACATCCACACATCGGTTAGACTTTAGAGATGGTGATAGAGATGAGGCTGATGATGTGGTTGACATGGTTGCATTTCCTAGAGCTAGACATGTGACAACCATGGGGACCCTTCCGTGAACATTTTTGGTCAACGATTACAGAATTCCATTAAAACAAATAAGACTCCCAAGTAGTTTTTCATATTTTAATTGTTTCATGTTGTCCATCTCATACACAAATCATCTAGATTATTATTTTTAAATTAATGATCATATCTTTTTGTGTGTAGGAAACGACCATTTTTATAGGCACCTGGAGAGCAAGGAATTGTTGATTTTTGGGGAAACCTTATGCAAGAGGTGGAATTTCCATAATTCCAACCTAAAAAAAGAACTTATGGATTATCTCGAAGGTCTCTTTGGAGTAGACAGTTTCAATAAAAAATAGGTCACCTTTGCAATGGGAGAATATTTAAAATATATGCGGGATGTTTAAAGACAAAGCTTGGTAGGAAAACCTAGGTATGAGCGTCATCCCTCAATTCCAAAGAGAGAGTGGAAGATGATCATTGATGATTCAAAAGAAAATATATTGAAAAAATCAAGAGAAAAAATGACTAGCACCCCAAGGTAAATTACAATATTTTGATTTCAATACCAACTTTAATTTTATTTAGATCTAAATAAAAGTGTGGTTATATATAACATACTTAAAATTTTTGATGATAGGTTTCCTGACACTTCGAAGGCAACCAAAGAAAGGATTGTCAAACATGGCCAACACAAGCTAGGCTAGGGAAATTACTCAAGTTTACAGTCACGGATTGTAAGTACCCAAACATCTTAAGAATATTATTTGTATTGCCTTACAACTTTCAGGTAATTGCATCCAAAAACATTAAAAAAACATACTCTTATGCAATGCAGGGCAACGACTTCGGAACTGAAACCACAGAGGAAGACCTCCAACTTGGTTACAAGTACGGCTATAAATCCGTGGTCGATCGTAGGAAAAACATGGGGTAGACCCCAAGATACAGTTTGTGGGATAAGGTGAATAAAAATCATTCCACATTAACCTTTCATTACTTATAAAATATGAAAAATGTTTGATGTCATCCATAACTTTAATGGCTTACTTTGTTTTAATCAGGGGAGAAACACTATCAACGAAACCATTAGTACTGGACAACAGAGCATTGATAGTGCAACGCTCCCAAAAGATCATGGTGCTCCCCAGTAGCCCCATCCTAGTGGGGTGTAACCCCAATATGTTCATGTGTCTGAGGCCCATGATGGTAAAATGGTTGTATATTAATCATATACTTGATAATTTCATACTTGTAAATTTCGTACTTCTAATTTTTATTACTTATACATTTATGGTTTTGTCCTTATAAATTTTGTCGTTTCAATGGCAGAGAATGTCGTAGTTGAGCCTCCTCAACCTAAAGATAAGGTGAATAGGGTAGCCATTCCAATGGTGCCGACTAGTGGACCAGGTAAATAATTACATTGCAGAGTTTTTTTTAATATTAATGAACTACTTCAATGATATTTAAAAATTGGCCATATAAATTTAATATTTTTTGTTTTTGTA
>ML792570.1:220127-235789 GCA_009831015.1 Picea engelmannii
ATTGAGTATATTTCCCATCCCAACCCATTTCCCAATGAATCCTCCTCTGTTTTGTATTATATTTTATACAAATATTTATAATTAGCATTCAATGTTTAAGGTTTGGTGACATTGGGAGGGGACTTTTGAAACAAATCTCAAACCTCACTCATGGTTCTTCCATTGTGTTGCAAGATAAATAACTAGGGTTCAAGGACATCAATTATTTATTTATTTAAATAAATATACGTCGTCGCAATAGAGACAAAATTTTGCGACGATCTATCAACCATTTGTCGCAAGAGAGATGAATAATATAGATTCTTGTGATGAAATATCTATACTATCGACGAACCTTTTTCGTCGATAATATATGTAATTCGTCGCAATATTGTATACTATTCGTCGCATGACCAAAGAACTAGGGTATCGCCTCTCTTGCAACGATAACGATACTTTGTCTCTCTTGCGATGATATCCCTAGTTCGTCTCTCTTGCGATGATATTCCTAGTTCATCTCTCTTATGATGATATCCCTAGTTCATATCTCTTACGAAGACGTACCTAGTTTGCCTTTCTTGTGACGACCACTATTGGTCGTTTTTATTGCAACGACCATTGTTGGTCGTCTCGCTTGCGACAAATTCCTTTGGTCGTCACTTTTGCGACGTTTTATCAGGTTCATCGCACTTGCCACGACACATGAAGCGACGTTTGGGAGACCCAAGATTCATCGCAATATCCATGACATAATGTCGCAAGAGAATCGAAAGAGCCATAAAAAAATGACCCAAATTTACCAATGTAGCTTATCAGTTTGAAATCTCCTCTAGTCTTCAGTTTGTATCAAAAGGGAATGGGATAGCTAAAATTTTGAACACTAAGTACTCTTTTTGTGAATCTTCTCGAAGCTTTCATTAATGAAATTCTTCAGCTTTCATAAAAAAAATAAGACTTAGCACCAACGCACTGGCAGATTCATTATCTCTCCTAGGTCATAGGAGCAGGAAAATTAAAGCATCAATATCTATCAAAAGT
This sequence comes from Picea engelmannii, assembly GCA_009831015.1. Lineage (NCBI taxonomy): Eukaryota > Viridiplantae > Streptophyta > Pinopsida > Pinales > Pinaceae > Picea > Picea engelmannii. The sequence goes on from ML792570.1 coordinate 221,145, forward strand.
ATTTTCAACTACTCTCATTATCTACTATAATATTCATTTGCCAACAATGTGAACCTATGTTTCGATGCTTCACTATCATGGCACAAGAAACACCTCTCTTATCCTTCAAGTGGTTTGATAACAATGCATATTTATGTCTCTCATATTGCAACAAATTTATCGCTTGGCCTACACAGACTCCAGGCACCAATGATCTACACTTCCCAATCAATTGACCTCTCCTAGAAAGCAATATAAGAAGATCTCAACAAAAAGTAAAAATAAAATATTTTTTGGGCATTGCTCTCCCAAGGAGAATCGTCATGGCTTGCACACAGAGGGCCTTCATTTTTTATTCCTTAAAAAGCTTGCATCACTTCAATTGATCTATTTCTCTATCTAGGTACGAATTTTCTCCTCTTGAAGAGCTGCTATAGTTGCTCCCTTTTGAAAAACCAGTTGTGTAAAAAAAAAATGTTGCCTCAATTTGCAGGTATGGAATTTATGTTCCAACTCTAAGATGTATCACATATTCCTTTCCTCAGAGCATGCATCTGACTAACAATTTCCTCTCCTCCTTCTAAAATTTTGTGTGTATGTTGTTCAAACCTAGCCATAGGTGTGGCACCAACTTCACTACCTTCATGTTACGTGCTCACAATTCCTATCAAAATAAACGTTGAAAGAAGTTGAAAATTTGGGTTAGAAACATATTTCCAAAAACAACAAAATTCCTATGTATCCCCCAAGTCTTTTGAAAATCTGTTGATAACTTGTCCAATTGGATTGGTCAATACAACTCCTATTCCATGCTCTTCCCACTCGATTTTCTCAATGGTGAAACCCTCGCAAGTGTCACCGTAGCTGACGATGAGGATGAGGAAAAAAATGATGTTCTACTTGTTGCAGCATTATCTTATGGAAACTTGCACAATTTATGTTTATTTTGGCGCAATAACTACACATGTGATCTCCATAAATATCTATGTGATCTCCATCCCTAACTTCTCTCATTGTCCTCATCTTTGATCATACTTATACTTCTATAATAAATCTTCTTTCAATAATATAATGCTTATATCATATGTTTGAATTATTCCTTCACTTGAGGGTAGGCAAAGTATTCCAGTTTTTTTTTTTATTAACTAGTTCTAGATTGGGTGGTTAAGAGGAGAATTTGTTATCTTCTCAACCCTGGTTCAAATCCTTCTTACAACATGTTTTCCTTTTGTGTGTTGATTAGGTTTGGCATGGTACCAACAATATCTCTCTCTTAAGTTCTCAAGGGTAGGATTAGAATTTTCCAAGCCTTTTTATCTTGGTGGGATAGCTTGAGTGATCGAGTTCTTTGAACTTCATGAAGGAGATCTCAGGGTCAATCCTTGAGGCTGGTTTCCTCTATTGCATGCCTCATTCCATGTATAGACCACGTTAAGCATCATAATCAACATTGACAAGTTTAAATTAAGAAACATACACAAAATGTGGGGAAGTGATTGGGGTTTATTCACGCGGTTCCCTTGGAAAATGTTGGCCACTTTCAGTCTACGCTTGCATGCATCCCATCCTTATTAATGCTGGGGAGTTTTAGACCCAGGGTTCATCCAATTTTTTTCCAACAAAACCCCCAAATCACCGACATATCAATCATTGTCCAAGCCTGAGGAAGGTCTCACCCGAGATGCAGAGAGGATCATAGAGACCATAGGGTCTTGTGATAGGGATGAAGGCTCAAACACACAAAAAGTCACTGCAATTGGCATCCATGTAACTAATGTCTGATAAACTATTAGGACTAAGGATTAAAACAATACACACACATATTCATCTCATACATCACAGACATAGAATGGATCATAATTGTCATATCTCTATTACTGGAAGAATTACATCATATTAGAGATATACATTGCACATAAAAAACACATATGACAACCATATAACTTCATATCTTTGCTATATAAACCTCAAAGTTATAACATGTTGCACAATGCGCCTTTGCTCAAAATTTAGACATAGAATAGACACCAAACTATATTCAAAGTATTACAACAATACAATGGGCTCAGATTGAGATCGACATTGACAACAAATCCAACTAAAAACTCTCTAACCAGCTAGCTCTATTTATGATGTTAGAGCTTCCTTTTATATCTTTCTCTATTGGGGAGCATTGTCTCTTTCTACGCTGCTCCACTTGTTTGTCTAATACAACTGCCTCGCATGCTTTTGGTGCCTTCCAGTGCTCCACGTCGACTCTCTGCATCACAGGAAATATTAATTGTTTGGCTAGCTTGTTCTTTGGCCATCCCACGTCTTTGTATGTTGTTGGAAATAATCATTCAGGGATATTCCCTGATGATTCCTTTCTTGATTCTGGCAGGCATCTTCTTGTTTTTCAGTGCAACTGACAAAAATAGAACCGATGCATACTTGGTAGCCTTTAAGCTTGGCGTGCATCTGACAAAACCCAGTTTGGTGTGCACTCTATGTCATTCCTTGCACATTTATTTAGGCACGTACAAAACTATGGAATGAGCTCACACAACTTCGTTTGTGCACACGTGCAAAACTGAAACCAAAACTTTTGGTGCCAACATGCCCCCACCACTATTATGTGTCTCTTCCTTGAGCCAACTACTTTATGGAATGATTTATGTGATGGACGACACTATACATTTGAGGTTTTGCACAAACTCCATAAATTGATGCTCAGGATCATAAAAACACTCTTCAAGCCTCTCTGTAAGTTGGACGACCATATATGTGACATCAACTATGACTAGAGAAGTTGTGAGATTAGTGTTATTGAGTTGCTCAATAAGGGGGTTGGCAGTGGCAAGCACGTGAAAGAGTTGGGTGAATAATATCAAGGTCGTATCAGCCTTGACAGAAATCATATCAAATGTGTTTTGGTGCTCCACTCTTGTTGTCGTAATCTCTTTCATTCTTATAGTGATAGCCTGAATCAAAGTTACCCGTAGGGAGGTAAGATCTTGCTTCTATTGTGTGGCTTCAATTTTGATCGTGCTTATTATTTCTACAATGGTAGATACTTTTTGTGGGTTTAGGAGGTGATTCCACAAGGTTGAGTTGTAGTCAACCAATTTGGAGAAAGCTTCCACCTGCAGTTGACCAATGTGGAGAGTTTCCCGAGCCGTATGAGTCAGGGTGGGGCGAGGTAAGGTGGGTGATTTGATTCAAAGTGATAGTTTACCAATGGAAACAACATGTGATTTGAGTTGTTGTAGGAGAGCCTTTACTGCTGTGAGTTTTAGGCCCAAAGGACTGTCACAACCTCAAGCAAAAGTTGTAGGAATAATGGTGTATAAGTTATCCACCTCCCCCACCAGGTTGGTGAAATTCAATTGGAGCTCGATATACTAGGCCTGAGTGGTTGTGTGTGTCGCCCCGTCGACGTCATATTGCCTTTGTAAGGATTGATGCTCTTGGATTTCTTTTTGATATTGCTCACACATTTGATTGTGTGCGGCGATGTCAAATTGGTGTTGAAGTTGTAAATGGGCATGGGATTTTCCAAGTCGATCGTTATGCTCGCCTAATTTAGATAGTAAGGTGGCGACACAATATTGTAAAAGAGGAGTAGGGATGGGACCCAAAGGAATACCACCGCGATGAGCATTGACATTAAGTAATGAGGGGGTAACCATCTTGATATGTGAGAAGCTCGGGACCACGAGGCCCAAATAATTATTGGGGCATTTTTGTACATGCGAATTTGTGAGTCAATGAGAGGCACTACACATGTTTATTGCGCCTCCCCATGCAAGTGCTAAGTATTTGTAGAAATGTGGCAGCCCCAAGTAGGCCACAACACTCCTTCACACATATCCATCATGTATGTTCTTTCCTCCGAGTATCACGAGGTAGGTACTTTCTATAGATTTTTTATGTGTGCTCGATGGGGTTAGTGATGCTAGAATCAACCACAACATTTTTAGTTAGTAGGGATATTGCAATAGAAGTTGTCCCCTACAGATTCAATTCATTTCGTGGTGTGATGGGGATTCTTGGTTCGGGTTAGGTGGCCTTCTTTTGACTTCTCTTGTGTGGTCTCAAGAGGTATGTATGGAATATCTGATGTGGATGTTTGGCTACCCACCATCTTTTGCAAGCACACATGTATCATCATATGTCCATGTCTAGTTTGAATCATCTTCGCATGGATGTTTCAACTGCTTCCTAGTTGTGAAATGACCCTCTATGTGCAGCCCACCAATGCACATAAATTATTATCACTATTGAGTCAAGTGCGTGAGGCCTATGGTACTCGAGACTGCGTTGTATCCATGCAATTAATGTGTCTACTGGATCTGACCCATTATATTAATATGAGCCAAAGTATTCGACAAGCTCTTCTATAGAGATATGCACGCAGCTCCTCGTTGAGACTTCATATAGTTTATTCTGCCACCTCTCCATGGCATCCTCAAAATTTGTGTCATAAGACTTGACACTTCTCCAACTTAACTCTTTGTTTGCGGGGTGGGGGGGGGTTGATGTCATCCTCCTTGCGCCCCGTGATCTTGTAAATTTTTTAATGATCGAGATCCACACATCCTCATCTATGATTTCATTGTATCATTCGCTCTCATAAAGATCTAGTGGCGCGACCACGCACATGGTGTCAGTTTTAAAGGATATCTTCCTCTTCTTCAAATTTAACACCACGCTATTGTCAAAGGCCCAGTCAATTCCTAATAGTGCAGGATATGGATCAGACTCATCCATGATCTCGATGACTTCAAAGTCAGCCTTTGTTTTCACTCCTTCAATGTTCACTTATACTTCCTCTAGCTAACCTATGGGATATATATTGTATTGATTGGCCAATTAGAGATGAATAGACAACCAAACCAACTTAGGCTTACCCATTGCTTCACAAGATTTCTTGATAAAAATGTTGAGGTTGGATCCCAGATCCAACATGAATCCATCCATATTGTACCCTCCAAGATTTGCTATCATCTTAAATTCTCGGCCAGTGCGCTTTTGCTTGCTGACCTAGAAGACACCCCTTTCTAGCAACGGAGAAGATATGGTAGTATCCTCTCTTTGTTATTTCATGCAAGTAGCTAACATCTGGGTTGACTTACTTGCAGCTTCTAGATATTTAAGCAATCACAAGCAATAGTGTAAGAAGGTATTGACTTGATCTTCGTCCTCTGCCATGCCACCTAGGTAGCAAAGGTATTTTGCATGCATTGTGCATTGCAACTCTTCCTAGCGTTGTTATTTGTATGTTTTTTTCTCAGTGAATCACAATATATTTTGTCTGCGTGCTACCTCTATCGATATTTGGGTCGTGCGCTGTAATTTTTCAAGCATGCGAGACTCCTCCAAAAATATTTGCGTTGCACATTGCAATTCCTCGCACACGTGAGCTTCATCCAATGACCTCTGCGTCACCCACTACACCTCTTTGTGAATCCACGATTATTCTAGTGACCTTTGTGTCACACTTTGCACTTCCTCCTATATTTGTGCCTCTTCTAGAGACCTTTGAGTCATTCGTTGCATCTCCTCACATGCTCTTTCTTCTTCAAGTGCTCTCTACGCATCACACAAAAACTGCTTCGGCTAGGCACATTAAACATAGGAGTGGGTTGAGGTGCCTTCTTGATCTTTCCATCTAGTTTTTGACTTGATCCTTTACCATGCTCTAAGTATGCCCCTGTGTTTGCCCCTCTTCGAGTTACTACCCTGGCATTTTCCTCCTCATTCTTCTTTTTCTTTTTATGTGGTTCGACATGAACGATGTTACAATTGGTCTTATTTTCCTCCCACTTCTTCAGTAATTCAGGAAAATCCTCAGTTACATGTTCAAGACAATAACAATATGCACATAGAACACACGACTTGGTGCAAAATCATGAGACATGACCAATCTCATCGCAATTAAAATAGGTGGGGCCTCTCCATCCTCCTCTACCATATCTGCAACCATATCCACCTCGGGGTCCTCCTTGGTATCCTCCTTTGTCTGCACCACCACGCTCACCACCTTTTTACTCCTCATGTACCCAGAATGCATCAGGGGTGTTATCTTGCATTAATTAGAGGGATCACAAACTATTAACATCATGGCCGATGGATTTACAAAACTCACAGAATGGACTATGAGTCGTCATCTTGTATTTCTGCAATGTGGGACACTAGGGTGGCACATGGCTGCATTGCCTACATATTTCACACCATTCAGACTTTCTAGATGGAGATGAACTTGACACACCTATCTCCCCATAATTTGGAAGGACTGTGCACTTGTCTCCACAATGCCCCCCGAAACAGCATGTAGTACACCATACAAGCTCATGCAAGACTTTAGTTTTGGCCATATCTTGTAGTTATATCATTATATTGGCCAGTTATGAATGAACCTTCACCAACCCGACTGATGTCTATGCACCTCTAGGTGTATCTTTTAAGCGCATCACGATCTTGATTGCCTCTACCTAATTCATCACCTTTTGTTGGGTGAACGAGACTCAAATATGGGAGAGTAACCCTGCAATGAACCATTCTCTATGTTGCACGTCATGGATTGGAAACATCAACCTATCCAACAAGATATTAAACCACTGGTCATAGTCCCATACAGTTTCTCTTTCTCTCTAATTGATCTCCTTGATTTTAGTAATGCATTGGGATTCTAACTTAGGCTTCTAAAATTCCCTAAGCAGATCCTGCTTGATCTCGTCCAAGGACCTTGCCTATCTTTGTGGCGTAGCATCCTTGTATTTCATGTACCATGTCAGGGTTTTATCCCTAAACATAGTCTCTAGTTGCGTGATCTTAGCCACATTGTCTATAACTCTTTTTATAGACCGAAGCATCATAACAAGACTGTTTGCGTGAGGGGCAAGTCTTGTTTCAGGAGGGTGGTAGCTGGAGCCCGCTCCCATCCTTAATGCTGAGGGGATGGGAGTCGGATGGCCTCATTTAAGGCCAGGCCTAGATCCATGCCATGTGTCTCAGGAGGTCCATGTGGCACCCCATCTGGGGGATGAAGATCTCTGTGGGCGAGTTCATGGCACCGTTTCGAAAGATCGGTGTAGTAAGAGATTTGTGCCTGCCAGTAAATTTGCTCAGTTTCAGTGTTGAGTCCCTCATTTGCAAGGTAGTCTGCAACTTTGTTGGCTTCCCTTTTAACATGAGAGGGGATAATAATGAGGTTGGGACAGAGGAAGGAGCCAAAGTCCTCCAAATGTCCTGAAAGGCACCAGTTGGGCGAGCTATCAGAAGGAGGTTCATCATGGAGAATTCGAGTTATGAGATGATGATCTGAGAGTCCCCCTCTGCGATGATCCTATGATAATGATTTTCTAGGGATAACTTCAGGCCTTTAAGAAGGCTTAAAAGTTCAGCTGCATTATTTGTTTTTTCCCCTAGAAATCCTGATGTTAAGTGAAGGATTTCACCATTTGAGTTCCTAAGGACTACCCCGAAGCCAACTGGGCCTGGGTTGCCTTTTGAGGCACCATCAAAATTGATATTTATGAAGCCTGTAGGGGGTGGGGATCAGAGTCTTGGGCTGCAAGGGGGTTGTCTGACTGCATTTGTGGTTGCCTAATTGTGAATGTCTAGGTTCCAGTTTTGAAGGATGCATTCCTCCTTTTTATTGCAGATCAGGTCGCTAGGGGTCCAAGACTTACTCTTAATTGTTTTGAAAATGCACTTCACTACCTTCTCCTAGACTGAGGTAGGAGGGGAATCTTTTGAGTGGAAGATCCTTCTATTTATTTCCTTCCAGATTTTCCAGAGGGAGAAACCCAGGAGAAGTTTCCATATTCACTTAAGTATTGGGTTGTAGAAAGAGATTGAGTCCCAATGCTCTAAGGTATCCTGGATACTGTCCCTGTTACGATTTGAGTGGTGCATCATTTGGGATCCTTGGTCCTAGATTCCTTGACTGTACGAACATCCATTGAGGAGGTGTTCCATAGTTTCCTCTTGCTTTTGACAGAGAGTACAAATCACGGGGCCTATGAAGCCCTTTTTTTTGAGGTTGTCCCATGTGAGGATGCGGATTTGTACTGTGAGCCAAAGAAAGAAGGAGACTTTGGGCCATAGGTTGGAGTTCCAAATTTGGTTCCATATGTTCTCCATAGCTTATTGTCGATTTCTCTCCTACAAGTGATAAGCTTCTTTGACTGAGAAGTTTCCTGTGGTAGAGTAGCCCCATATAAGAATGTCCAGACCCTCCCTGATTGGAATTTTTTTGTGTCTTGCGTAGGCTTTCCAGGCCTGTAGATCCACCTCCCCCGAGAGCTAAAGAGTCCGATGTTCTATTATCCATTACCGCCAAGTCATGCCCCTATCCATTGTTTTCCAAAGATCTTTGACCCGTTGAAAGGATTCCTGTTGAAGTGCTAACCTGAGGGGAATTAGTTCTTCCAGATTTATTAGGGGTGTTTTCTGTTGCCAAGAGTCCTGCCAGAATAAGGCACTTTCTCCATTTCTAATTTCCCAGAAGGCATGCTTTTGGATTAGAATTTGGTTCTGCCAGGCCGTGTTCCAGATGATGGATCCCTGGATCCAGTCGTTGAGTTGGATTAGCTGATCGTGCTAGGTGGTCAGGGCATACTTCTATCTCCATAGTTGCGCCCAAATTTCCATGGGGTGCTAGAGCCATCGCCACCACATTTTCACTCTCATGACTTGATTTATATTTCCAGGGTCCCGAAGGCCAAGGTTGCCTAAATGTTTAGGCTTGCAAATCTTTTCCCAGCTTAACAGGGCCCATTTTTTATTGGGTTGGCATCCATGCCATAAGAAATTGTGCTGGGCCCCCCTGATTGCTCTGATGACCGATTTAGGTGTTGCTAGGGTAGTGAAAAGATAGGTGGGTAGGGCTTGCAGGATATATTTAAGAAGGACTAGGTGGGCCGTGGTATTTAGAGGTATAAAGGTCCAGTTTCTTAGCCTGTGAGAAATGGAGAGGAGCAAGCTATTCCAGGAAATAAAGCGCATTGATTCTCCTGTAAGGGGTATGCCGAAGTAATTACACGGAAGGGAGCTCTTGGGAATACCAAGGAGTTGGGAGATATGATTTTGGACAGCTAGCGGCGTGTTGAAGAAGTAAAGCTTAGATTTGTCCAAGTTGAGAGCCATGACTGAAGCTTCCTAGAAATCAGAGAGGATAGAGTGGATCTTGTTGGCTTCACTCACCGTAGGGGTGTTCATTATGAAAGGGTAGGCCAAGAAGGGAGCCTTCCCTGATAGCCGCCTTGATGTAATGAGACAGTCCTTACACCATGAGGATAAAAAGGATGGGAGAGAGAGGATCTCCTTGTAGGATGCCTCTGGTGGGGGAGAAAGGCCGAGAAGGGACTCCATTGACCATAATAGAGAAGAAGGCCGAGGAGGTTAGCTTGAGGATCTAATTCACCCAAATTCTTTCAAAACCAAAGGATTCAAGAATAGAGAAAAGGTACTGCCCGCTCAGTCTATCGAAATATTTTGAAAGGTAGAGCTTGATGAGCATAGATGGGGTTTTAGTCGTCTTTAGAGAGTGGATCACCTCGTGAACGAGGATGACGCTATCCATGATTTTTCACCCTTCCACGTAGCCAATTTGTTCTTTGGATATGACAAAGGGGAGGATAGGATTTAGGCGCATGGCTATAACCTTGGTAATAATTTTGTAGATGACATTGCAAAGGGAAATCGACCTGTACTACTTCGGGTGGGTGACTCTTTCCTATTTCAGAATAAGGGTGAGAAAGGTAGCATTTAGGGAAAAGAGTACCTGTCCTGAGGTTCGAGATTCCTCCACCACTTGCCAGACTTCTTCCTTTATTAAATCCCAGTAATGATGGAAAAAGTCTATAGTGAAGCCATCAGGGCCTGGTGATTTTCCTGAAGGCATATCCTTGACTACCTTGTCCACCCCTTCTTAAGTGACAGGTCTCATCAGGGTCTCATTCTGTTCTTGCGTAACCAATGTGGGTATGTGTCTAGTTATTTTCTGGATGGCTTCCTCCCTGTTTTCATTGGTTTCTGTAAGAAGCTCCTTGTAGTAGGAGTTGAGTTCCTCTACAATCAAATTATGTTCTCGTATGGGATTCCCTTGGGCATCTTCTAGCTGAGTTATCCCGTTGATATATCTGTGATGTACCACCGCATGATGGAAGAACTTAGTATTCCTCCCTCTTTGAGCCATTGAACTCTGGATTTCTGGTGCCACAAAATTTCTTCTTGATTTTTCCGTTCATCCAACTCTACTCAAAGTTCTGTTTCTTCCTTCACAAGGTCTAGGGTCCTGAGTCCTAGGATGAAGGTTTGCTACATGTCTTCCAATCTGTGTTCAATTGCCTATATGCTTTGGAGTATGTTTCCAAAGGTAGTTTTGTTCCAGTGTTTCAGGTGTTGCTTGAAGTTTTTAAGACGTTGTTGGAATCTATACATGCAGGTCCCATGGTCTATTTCTGCCTTGTCCCACCAGGACTTAGCAAGCTGAAGGAAGTCAGGATGGGAGAGCCAAAATTTCTCAAAGTGAAAGGGATTGAGCTTAGGAGTTTCCCCTGTATCCATGCATAGTGAAATGGGTCAGTGGTCCGATCTCATTTTTGGAAGGATATTGGCTTCCATGGTAGAATCCTCCTCTAGTAGGGATTCTGAAATAAGGAAGTGATCTAGACGACAAGCCACATGTTGGTAACCAGATCGACGATTGGACCAAGTGAAAATGCCATTTATAGTTTCAATATCTAATAGGTGTAGCTGATCAATGAGTGATTTGAACTTACCACTGTCTTGCTCCAGGCATCTCGTTCCTCCAGTTTTTTCTTCCAGCGTCAGGATTATGTTGAAGTCTCCCCCCAAGACCTAGTTGGGTGTGCTCATAAGTGTTTTGATGTGGTATATTCTCTTCAGGAAGATTTATTTATCATCTGGGCTTTGTGGTCCATAAATATTGGCAATGGCTCCTTCCTTGCTTGACCCTGTGACTACAATGTGCGCCGTGAACATGCCTAAGGTGGAGAAGGGTTGACTTAAAGTGACAGTATTAGGGTTCCAAAGGATAGCTAGTCCCCTGGAGGCACCCGTGGAATCTGAGTAGATGAAATCACATCCGCACCAGCTCTGATGAAAAATGGTTTTTGCTTCTATTCCTACACATTTAGTTTCCTAGAGCAGGATTATATCTGGGTTTTCTACTTTGATGCAGTCTCGGAGGATTCGCTGTTTGGATCGTTCATTGAGTCCTCTGACGTTACATGAGATTATCTTCATCATTTAGAGTGTGGAGGTGGGTGGAGGTATCCCTCCGAGAGCCTTTGGATCTATCCTGAGTTGAGAAGGAGATTACCAGATTCTTTGATTAGTTGTTGTGTTGATTTGCGCCCTCTTCTTTTGTTTTCCTTTGGCACATGCTTTGCTTCTGTGCTTGGATCTGTGGCTATGCCCAACATAGATGTGGATCCAGTGGTGGAGTCAATGAAGACTTTGTGGAATTTGCGTAGTTGCTCTACTGGAATGGTTTGTAGATCCTTGTGATTGAGAGCCTCTTCAAGTTGTTCCAGATCTATGTCCTCTAGATTGTGATCATTCAACTGCATCTAGGTATCCCCATCAGTCCCAAGTGTTTCCGCTAGGGTGGTTCCTTGATTCTTCTTAGGAGGAGGGTCAGTTTGGATTTTTCCTTTCTCATGAACTTTTGTTTTGTGCGGATCTTGAATCTCCTCGTCTTCTGATAACTTGTTCAGGATGTCATAAGAGTTTTTGGTGGAGATCTTTGGAGCTGTGCTAGTGTTTTGTTTCCTTGGCGGGTTCTTCTTTTTGCCTGTAGCTGTGGTGAATCCATCTTTTTGCTTGGCTTCCCCTGCATTGGGACTCTGGACATTTAAAGGGTAGTCTCTGAAGAGGTGACCATGCTCATGACACTTTCTACAACGAAAGGGTATGTGTTCATAGTCTATTGTTTGGCCCCAATCCTCATATTGATACTCCAGAGTAATAGATCCAGGTAGAGCTCTTGAAATGTCCATGTAGACACATATTTGAGCATAGGAGGTATATCTTCTCTGCTTTGTTGCTTCTGATGATTTGACATATCTCCCCACTGTATTTCCTATTCCCATGAGTATTTATTCCAACCAAAATTCCTGGGGCAGAGAGTATAGTTTAATCCAGACTAGCACCATTGTGAAGTCTTCCTTTTCCAGGCTGAAGCAGTCTGTCCAAAACCTCAGGAATAACCCGACGGAGTTGTGGAAATATGACCCATTGTCGAATATTCTATCCTTGTCCTTGAGGTTGTACAAAATGATTGTGAAAAACCCTTTGGAGCTGAGCTGAACCTCATAATCTCCTTTGGGGTTCCACCAGTGTTTGATCCATCGAGTTAAGTCCCTCTTAGAGGGCCAGAGTCCATGGAACTTACTGATTAGGGCATGTTTTGTCATGAACTGGGTATGTTCACCCACTCTGTTGGAGCTAATGAGATATCGAGGTGGTTTGTTTGATTGTGGGATACATTTCCCCGACTCCCAGCCTCGAGGTGCTTTTGGCTGGGACGAACTTGCTTCCACATCCATTTCCTTTTTGAGTCCCTGTTCTTGAGATAGTATCTATTCTCACAGGTGCAGCGGCGGCTCAAAGGCAGGTCATTTGGCCCTTGTACCAGCTCTATCATTGGCAATAACATTTTTGTAGGAGGGGGGTTCACCCCCCCCTTCCAGACTCATCTCGTCTTCTCAATCTACAGTTTTTTCCCATACCCGTGTGGTTACAATGTTGATCTCATCAGGTGGAAAGTCAGTGCATGTAGCAGAAGGTCAAGGATCGCTGCAGAGCACTAGGGTTTGCAACCTACTCTCCTCTTCTTGACCATAACTTATGTACTAGTATCACTATTGGTATCCCTACTGAACACAATTCCCTCTACGCCACGCCTCTTTGCGGGCCTATCCTCGTATGTGCTCTACTTTGGCATAGCGTCCACTCCCGCACTAAAACTTGGTGCAATTTCTTTTCTCTTAATCTTGGACCCGACCCCTCGTCTCTCGCCCCACACAAATTCTTTTCCACCTTTCTCTTTTGCTCTTTTTTTTGTCTCAAATCTTCTTCCATACCTCTCGACTCTTTTTCTCTTATTCTCTTTTGGGATCATTCCATACCTCACCTCATCTCAACAACTTCTTGGATCCTCCTCAATGGATCTATCTTCTAGCTCATTTCCCCCCACCTTTTCCAAATTCTTCCCCCCAACGCTAGGGGATTTACTTGTCCATTTTTTCAGGCTCCATGTGCATAATTCTTCTCTCTACGAAAAAAATCTTGATCCAAAGCATAATATCTTTTAGCATATTCTTCTTTGGACCTTCTTCAAACTTTGTTTCAGCCTCGCTGAAAGAATTTCTATATTCTATAGCAAACTCAATAATGTATCCTTCCTTCACTCGAGCGAATCAAAAGTCAATAGCCCGAGTCCACTTTTTATCCAACACCTTCAAGCTATCAATATTGGCTTGATCCCAAACTATTAGCTCCACTAGCAAAGCATCTGAATTGATAGTAGCTTGCCTTTTCAACCATTCATGCAACATACAAGGAAATTTAGTGAAGAAGATCTCATGCATACCCGATTCAAGATATATGAATTTCCATTCCTTTGTGTTCACCCTTGATCCTCGAGTCTCTCGTAGGGAAAAACCATCTTCTTTTGCTTCTATCCAATCTTGAATATCCTCGTTAGAAGGATGCCAGTTCATTTTGTTTCCTTCATCAATCTCAACAAGACTTTAGGTCCCAACAATGGAACCATTTTTTCGATGCTTTCAGTCCACGCTTGCACGTGTCCCATCCTTCTTAACGTCGGGGATTGTTAGACCTGCGGTTCATCCAAAGTTGTATAATAAAACCCCCAAAGCACTGACATATCAATCCTTGGCCAAGGCCAAGGAAGGTATCACCTGAGATGCAGATAGGATCACATAAACCATAAGCTCTTGTGATAGGGATGAAGGCTCAAACACAAAAAAATTCATTGCAATTGGCATCCATGTAACTCATGTCTGATAAACTATTATGACTAAGAATTAAAGCAATACACACACATATTTATCTTTATTACTGGATCAAAACTATCATATCTTTATTACTAGAAGCATTCCATCATATCAGAGATATACATTGCACATGACAGACACATATGACAACCATAGAAATTCATATATTTTCTATATAAAACCTCAGATTTACAACATGTTGCACATTGTGCCTTTGCTCAAAATTCAGACATAGAATAGACATATAACTATATTTAAATTATTACAACCATACAACAGGCTCAGATTGAGCTCGACACTAATAACCAATCCAACTCAAAACTCTCTAACTAGCTAACTCTATTTATGATGTTAGAGCTTCCTTTTATATCTTTCTTTGTTGGGGAAAGTTGTCTCTTTCTTCTCTACTCCACTTCTTTGGTTGATACAACTACCTCGCACGCTTCTGCTTCCTGTCAGCACTCCACATTGACTCTTTTCATTAGGGGAAATGTTGGTTGTGGAGCCTGATTATCTTCCTGATTCAGAGGTCCTTGCTTTCAGCCGTGTTTATACCCCATGAAGTATTTACACCCCAGAAGTATGTACACTCTTCCACGCGAGGGAGTGCAGAGGGGGGGTACCCCCTCT
>ML792570.1:267850-279213 GCA_009831015.1 Picea engelmannii
TGAAGCCTCTTAACTCTTCCAACCTTTCACTTTTCAATGTTTTACCCATGATGGGTCTACCTCTCTCCAAAGTGCTAATAATTGCTTCAAGGCCACATATTCAACCACTTTAATACCAATATGATTTGTAAACATGATACTTACAGCCCACATGCCTCACTAACTCAGATACTCTACATAAACTAAGAATTTATGTCAATGCATAAATATTATACTCTGAAACTTAAATGTGCATACCCAACACTTGTGCAATAAATCCTCTATTCATATGTATGAATGTTACCATGCTTAATTCTTCACAATGATATGTAAGCTCTATTTTACATGTCAGGTTATAAATATCTTTTACTTAAGACAATGACAAATCAATTAGCATAATTGTTAAAATCCTTAAAACTTCACGATACCTCCTCATTTTTCCTTACAAGCCATCAACCCGATTCACAATACCCCTAGAACTAGATATTTGATGGTTGGTGCATACATATGTATATAATCCCTCAACATTGGATATTATGTGTCAATATTTCAAACATTGAAATCAACGTTTTGAAAACTATGAAGGGCGCAATAGGAATGACCCATAGATTGAGTTTAAAATTGGTACTCATAGTCAATACCATAAAACACCCAAGATGACCAATTGAAGGTGAATATGCATGTGATAGAACTGTTAGAATATGAATTAAATCATGGTGCTATAACCATTTTATTTGGTCAAAGAATAGGTGGCATTATTTCCCCGACGGATTTTCACACTAATGAATTAAGGAACCAATAACTAGTATGCCCAATCACATATGAGGTTGTAGCGTACATTGGAATTGATTGTGTTTTGGCAATTCACTGAAGGTAAAGGCCTCATAAACCATATTGGTAATGTATCATAATCAACAATCAAACCAAATAATGACAAGGTTGTTACATGGAAATGATAAACTAAAATTCAACAGTTCAGTTCACTATTGTGTTCAAACTACCATGACCCAACAAATAAATAGTTTAATGTGATAATTAATCACACAATGAACAAAGCACAATAACAGTGGTATAGGTGTTTGAAAAAAGACGTTTCTAAATTACCAAGCTTATCGAACCTTTTGAAACACTTTTTTTTCAATTTGTTGAAATATAGAAATAAATTTTTAAAATTAACTAAGTATTTTAAAGATATATATATATATATATATATTTTGATTGTGTCGTGTAATAATTTAAATTAATAGGAAATAATTTTTTTTTAATTCAATTTTTGTTATATTTTAATATTTTCTTAAACTTTAAAGACATATACATATTTATATTTATAAAATGATGCAATAAACTTAATTTAAAACTATAAAATAAGTAAACCGTGATTTTCAACCTATATAGGTTTTTCTAATTTTTATTATTTTAATATTTTTTAAATGGACAATTTTTTTGTTTTAAAAAAAATTATAATCCTCAACAATATACTTGAATTTTATCTTTATTCTTGAATTTTAAAATTATTACTAAAAATTATATTTTTATGTTTTTAATACTCTTTCAATAAGTAATATTCTTTAATTGAAAAGAAATCACAATCCCGGAAACTATACTTTTATCCTTATTTTTGAATTTAAGATTACTACTTGAAAATATTTTTTGAATACATATTTCAAAATAAGCATTTATATAATAAGATATGTAGATCACCATTTTGAATAGCTAAATGAGTTTTTTGACTTTTCACTTTATCCTTATCCTTAATATGTTTTCATATGTTTTAAAACATCTATATAAAATATGTTTGAAACATGTTTTAAATTAAAGCATCTACATAAAATATTTAAATAATAATTTGTTTGAATATTTAAATGATTCTTTAATAATTTTTAATTTTAAATTACTACTCATACTTACAAGTTATTTAGAAATATGTATAGAAATAAATAGTGATTTAAGATATTTCATTATCAATTTGTTCGAATATCTATATCTTATGTTTGAATTTTAGATTACTATCTATGTCTTATCTTTGAATTTTAGATTATTGCTCACACTCACAAGTTTTTTAGAAATATATATACAAATAAATATTTATTTAAGATATTTCATTATTAATTTGTTTGAATATCTATATAATATTTGTTTTTTTTTTAATTAATGTTTTTAATTTAATAAAAAAATTATTTTTAATTTAAAAAATCCAATTTCAATTATAATTAGTTTGCAATAATTTTAAAATGTATAAATAAATGTATCTTAACTCCAAAGATTTATATTGATTTATTTTATTATAAACTTCAATAATTATTAAAAAAAATTAGTTTTTAATATTATATATTTTTTAATAAAATTTAATTTTTGAGATTAATTGTGTAGAATATTTAATATTCAAGTTATTCCTTATCTCCTATTTTTTGTAAATGTCATTCATAATACATCATTTCTATTTCAATAATTTAATAATTACTAGTTGTATTAAAAAGTCCTCCTAAAGCAAAGAAACTAGATTGAAACTAAAAATATGAATCACTTAATAACGTAAATTTATTATGTGTAAATTTATTATTGAACTCTTAACCATTATATTATTATAATAATTTCAAATGTAAATTTATTATTGAACTCTTAACCATTATATTATTATAATAATTTCAAATGTAAATTTATTATTGCACTCTTAACCATTATATTATTATAATAATTTCAAATGTAAATTTATTATTGAACTCTTAACCATTATATTATTATAATAATTTCAAATGTAAATTTATTATTGAACTCTTAACCATTATATTATTATAATAATTTCAAATATTATTATTAACTTAGCTTGCACCCTAAAAAAAAATCTAAATATATTTCAACATATAAAATATTAAATATTAAATATTAAAAAAAAATTAAAAAAATATTTCCAAAAATAATATATTAAAAAAAAACACAATTACACTTATATTTTTTTGTTTGAATACAATTATCGATCGTTGCAATCTCTATCGTTACATAAAGAGAGGTGCAATTATTTCTCTCAATTTAAAAACTACAAAATTAACTATGGATTTTGATATAATTATTTTATAATGAACATAGATATCACATCGCTTAGATATGGCATCATCCTTTTAAATCTCAGGAGAGCTTATTTACGTCGATGAGTTTTTTTTAATAGGAGATCTTATTTAAGTTGATGAGTTTTTTTTAATAAATCTAATAGTAGGTTTATTTATTTTTATTTTTTTTAAATTCATAAATTGGTTTGAAATAGATAAAAGTTTTATTAATTTAATTATCTTTATCTATTTGATTGACAAAAATAAAATATTTTTTTTCAAATTGAAAATATTTAATATATAATTTTGAAATTTTTGAAAATAATAATTATAATTTTTTTTGATAAATTTAATAGTAGATTTTTTTTTTTTTTAATTCATAAATTAGTTTGAAATAGATAAAATTTTTATTAATTTAATTATCTTTATCTATCTATTTGATAAATAAAAATATTTTTTTTTTTTCAAATTGAAAATATCTAATATATAATTTTGAAAATAATAATTATAAAAATAAAAGTAAAAATATTAATTTTTCATAAAAAAAAATGTAGAAATTTATGAACTTCAGTTTTTCTAAATTATTGATAAGTTAAGTTAGTCAAGTTGAGATGTTGAATCTAGATTATTAGTGAGTCAAGTCAAGTTGGGATGTGAAATTTAATTTACAAATTGGATTATTGATGAGTGAAGTCAAAATTGATGTGATGTATACATGTGATAGAAATAAGATGTTCTTTTCTTTTTAGATTCAATAGAAACCTAAAGAATTGAATATGGTACCAAATAACAATCTGTAAAGAACAGGTTTGATTCTATGATATCTATTCTTGAATAGAGCGGAGCGGTCAGATATCCATATTTCAATAAATATATCTCTATGTGCATATATATCTATTGCCATGCATTCGTTCGATGAAGATAGGAACGAACATCGAAAATTCGATTCGAGCGGCTAGAGCAGCTATTTTCGGAACGAAAGAAAAGAAAGAAAAGAAACAAATGGTAGAGTTGTCGAAAAGAGAATCCCTCACTCCTTTTTCTCATTCAGAACCGTGCATGGGACTCGAACCTCGCACGGTTTCTAGGTGATAAAGAAGGAATAAAATAATAATCTGATTCCTTTTTTATTCCCTTCCTCGCACATGTATTAAGCCCCCCCCATTGATAGGCCTCTTTAGGGAAAAAAATACGAAAAAAAAATTAATGAACTCCATATCAGAAAAAAATCCAGAAAAAAAAATGGCCATACATGGCTCTAAAAAAAATGGAGAAAAAAATTTGATATAAAACCTAATCAAAACAAGCCTCCAACGCCCTTAATTGCGAACCCTTAAGTCGCATCGCCTCCAACCCTCCTTCTCATGGCTCAATAAGTTTGACCTTCTCGAACTTCGCCTTCTCACGGATCAAGTCACATCGCCTCCAACCCTCCTTCTCACGGCTCAATAAATCTAATGATGATGTGGTTTTTAAATTAATGTTTTAAATTAATTTGATATATAAGATATAAATAAAGAGATAGTGAATAAAGAAAAATAGGAATTAAAATTTTTAAGTTAATTATTTAAACTTTATTTTGGTATAAATTTAGATTCACAATAAAGTTTTTAAGGTAGTTTGGTTGTCTTGTTTTAAGATTTTATGAATCAAATAAAGATTGTATATTAGTATAAACACATTTAATATTATTGTATAAAGGGCGAAGGTGTAGAGGGACTATAGTGATCGATAATTCGTTGATTTCATATTAGTTTGTCTTTTGATTGAAAATATTTGCATAATCTCTATTGTTGGAACTAGAGAACTAAAAACATTATTTTTATATAATAAAATATACCATATATGTCATGATCTAATTGGATAACAGATTGGAGGTCTTATTGCCAACTTCGTTATTCCCAATGTTTTATATGTTAGCATATCCAAAGTTTTTGATCATCTTTGATCTTTCTGAATTTTTATTATTTTTATTAAAATGTTTAGATATCCAAAGTTTTGAGCACCGAGAGTCAGTTTTTTATTAGTTTGTCCTTTGACTAAATTTTTTTTGCACAATCTCTATTGTTCAAACTATTGTTATTATTATTATTAAGTTTTTTTATTGTTATTAAGTACCTAGGCATTTTTATTATTACGTACATAAATAGGTTTGCCACACTGCATTTTTTCTTAAATGTTTACACAGCGCGAGGCCCTTGGACGGTCCTGACAGCCTTAAATGTTTACCTAACATGCCTCATAGCCTTAAATGTTTACTTAATAGGTGTGTTACAATACATTTTCCTTTGATTTTTTTTTATACAATGCTGTCTGCAGTGAATATGGGCAATATTGTTCTTCAGCGACATTATTGGTTCATTGGTTGATGATTGCTTGTTGGTTTGGTGGATGTTGCTTATTGTTGTTTGATTCAACTTTGCAAAGTTGAGGTCCTACAACTGCACTTGGACCTCTTGGTGTTTGTTCACTGGTTTGTTGTTTTCATGTTGCTCTTGTTTGCTTCAACTTTGCAAGGTTGAGGTCCTGCATCCGCCACTAGACATGTTGTTGCAGTTTGCATGCTTGGGGTTCTGCAACCACGATTGGAACTGTGTTTTTGTCATTCTCCATTGACAGGTGGGTTTCATTTCCATGTTTACCTTCCTATTCGTTGTTTGTTGTTTGCTATTTCCAGTTTGCAAGTAAAAATTTTCAAAACTAGGAATGCCTGAGTCAAAATCCTCTTGCAGAACATATTTTTATGTGAGTACTACGACCAGAGAACCAGGAGTGTGACGTTGTATTGGTCTTGTTCTTGAATGTCAATTTCGACACAGAACCTCCCTCTATCACATCCATAGTGACATATAAAAAAGGAAATCAATTTTTCTCCTTATTTTTTCTGTTCCTGGAAACAATATGTTTGGTGCATTTTTTTCTAGGTTGTTCCCTTCCAATCACATGTGCCCACTTCCATGTCCTGGACATCAAACCAGACTCGTTGGAAAATAACAATGCAAAATAAATATGAGGTACAGTCTGGAAAAAAAATGCACCAAACGTATGGTTTTCGAGAACAGAAAATGTGAGGAGAAAATTCGATTTCCTTTTTTATATGTCACTGTGGTTGGGATAGAGGTTGGTTCCATGTCGAACATTGAAGTTCAGGAACAAGACGAACACAACATTACAGTCATGTTTCTTTGGTCGTATTCGTCACATACAAAGATGTTCTGCAAGAGGATTTTGACCGAGGCATTCCTAGTATTGAAAATTCTTACTTGCAAACTGGAAAAAACAAACAATGAATAGGGATGCAACCATGGCACTGAAACTTACCCGTGAATGGGGAACGAAAGAAGCGTAGTTCCAATCACAGATGCAGAATCCCAATCATCCAAATTGCAACTTTCTTAAATGTTTACACAGTGGGAGGCCCTTGGGCGATCCTCACAACCTTAAATGTTTACCTGATAGGCCTCACAGCTTGAAATGTTTACTTAACATGCATGTTACAATACATTTTCCCCCGACTTTTGGATACAATCTTGTCTGCAGTGAATTTGGGCAATATTGTTCTTCACCAACATTACTGGTTGGTTGGTTGATGCTTTCTCATTAGTTTGTTGGATGCTACTTATTGTTGTTTGATTCAACTTTGCAATGTTGAGGTCCTACAACTGCAGTTGGACCTCTTGGTGCTTGAATACTGGTTTTTTGTTTGTTGCTTGCTCTTGTTTTCTTCAACTTTGCAAGGTTGGGGTCCTGCATCCACAGTTGGACCCGTTGTTGCAATTTGCACGGTAGGGATTATGCATCCGCGATTGGGACTGCGCTTCTGTTGTTCCCCATTCACCAGTGAGTCTTAGTGTCGTGGTTGCATTCATGTTCGTTGGTTTTTCTTTGTTGTTTCCAGTTTGCAAGTAAGAATTTTCAATATTGGGAATGCATGAGCCAAAATCCTCTTGTAGAACATCTTCGTATGTGACTACTACGACCAGAGAAGCAGGAGTGTGATGTTGTCTTGGTCTTGTTCTTGAAGATCATTGTTCGATAGAGATCCCACCTCTATCGTAGGCATAGTGACATATAAAAAAGGAAATCAAATTTTCTCCTTGTATTTTATGTTCCTCAAAACGATACATTTGGTGCATTTTTTTCATGTTGTTTCCTTCCAAAATGTATTGTTCCCATTTGAATGTCAATGTTGGATATAGAACCCACCTCTGTTTCACCCATAGTGAGATATAAAAAATGAAATCAAATGTTCTCCTCATATTTTATGTTCTCGAAAACCATATGTTTGAGTGAAACCCTTACACTGAAACTTACTTGTCAATGCAGAACACCAGAAACACAGTTCAAATCGCGGATGCAAAATCTGAATCGTGCAAAGTACAACAACAGGTCCAACTGTGGATGTAGGGCTTCAACGTTTCAAATTTGAAGCAAATAAGAGCAAGCAACAAACAACAAACCAATGAGTGAATTGACCAGGAACTGTTTTGTGACTACTATCGTACTACTATTTTGTGACCAAATTCTAGAATAGAGTGAGTGGGCATGACCACACAGTGTTGTGGATAGAGGGTGCACCGATCTATGGAAATAACAACAACTCACAGATTGAGCAGTTTCTGGACAAATACATGACATGCAACACAAATCATTTGGATCCAGGGCTTGCCAAATTTCATAGACATTATCATACAAGAAGCTGTAAAAAACCAAAAAAAACACATTTTAGATACAATTTCCTTGTGTCGCCAATGAGAACAACAAGAATCGTAGAGCCAATTAGTTTGGAGGACAATGCTCTCATTGAGAAATCTAAATCTTTGTTCTCATTTCTAGAACAGGGAGACTTTGATGACTTAATGACTTTCCAAGACTTCTTGGTAGAGCTAAATCTAACAGTAGATGAGTACATCCAATGAATACAATCTACACTTAAATGTAACCAACAATTTTCCTTAAACGAAAACTTTTACATATATGGAACAACAACTTCTCCAAGGACCAACCAGTTATATGAAATGCAAATACATACACACAATATGTCCTCATTGCATATGCCACAACATCATATTGTGCCTTGTACATGACAAGGTTGACAAATCTATGACAAGTGCATTCAGAAGAATACGCAAAGAACATGAAAAAAATCATATTGATACTATGAAAATGATACGTACACTTGGAAATACATTGCTTAATGTTCAACAAATGTATGCTCAACAAACAGTCCATGTTGCACTTTCCCTGCCCCTAGATTGTGGTTCAAGGAAATGTGTCTTCACAAACACATATCCACTTGAGAAACACAAATTGGAACATGGTTTTACATTTGGGCCACCAAAAATACTATTAAAATATAATAATATGAAAAATGTTGAAATAGATATAAACAACATCTCTTTGACCTTGAACCAGAGTTTGTCGAGCTCCAACTATATTTCATAGTTGAGAATGTTTTTCCCATAGTTAATGTGTTTCTATGGCTTCATAATTATCAGACTAAGTGTTGTTGTGTGAGGGATAAAGTTATTTCCTCCCTTTCTTTTTCCTCTTCTATACTTACCCATTTTTCCCTTTCCTTCTTCCCCTCTATCACCCGTTTATGGTTCTATACTTAGTCGCATTTCTATGCTCACGGGTTCCCGGGGTGGCGAACTGACAAATCCTTATCTCCTTCTATATATTCACATCATGAGTCTGATCGGCTGTCATTCTTTTGCATACTTAGCCAATTTGATGGCTACGGGTTCGCGGGTAGGCGCTATCGAACTCTCATGCCACGTGTTTGGGGTATACATCTTGCACCCAAAACTTCAGTGATCTACAATTCAACCCCGAACTCCTTGAACTCGCAAGCCTCACTCTACCTACGATGACTCCATCTGACCGCCCCACCTTTCCATACTTAGTCGAGTATTCAAAGTTTCGCAGATTCACGGACTCTCGGGTTCACAAAAGTTTGAAATCATTTTTCCCTCCCCTCCATCACCACCACCTTAGCCCCTTCCCGATGCACATTAATTATGATTTTACTAGTGACAACTCACCAGACATGTTCGAAAATATTGGCATTAATAAGCGGAAAGATAGAGGACCTCTCCCATTAAAACGCATTAATGGGAGAATATTATGGGATCTGATGATTTTTTTATGTCGGTCTTGAATTGGAAAAAAATTGTTGGTTATTTTAGTTTTTTTAAGGCATCATCATAGTAAGAATGCAATATTGTACAACCCCACTATCATCTACAAAAGTGTTGACGTCATATCCCTCTTTAATACTGTGCATATATTACAGGTTGTCATATTTGAGAATATGATTGCATATGAAAATGTTAACTCATATTTTCTCTATCGCCTATGCGTTTGAGCAAAATTTGCGAGCCGAAAACACCCTTGAAATTGGAACATTGTTTACATTTGGCCCATAAAAATACTATTAAAATAAAATAATATGACTAGTATTGGAATAAATATAAACACATTGTTTGTGTGCTTGAACCTGAGTTTGTCGAGCTCCAGGTATATTCCATATCTGAGAATTTGTTTCCCATAGTTAATGTTTATGGCCATGAGTTCCCGGATTGGCACTATCGAACTCTCATGCCCCCTGTTCCGTGATATACATCTTTCACCCAAAACTTTCATGATCTACAATTTGACCCCAAACTCCTCGAACTTGCAAGCTTCACTCTACCTACAATGAGTCTATCCTCATCTGTCTGACTACCCTGCCTTTCTATACTTATTCAATTCTTCACCTCTTGTTGTCATAGATTCACAAACTCCCAAGTTCATAAAAGTTTGAAAGCATTTATCACTCCCGTCCATCCCCGCCACCTTTGCGCACTTCCCAATGAAAAATACTTATGCTTTTGATTGGTGACAATTCACCACACAGGTTTGAAAATATTGGCATTAATAACTGAAAATCTTGAGGACATCTCTGATTAAAATGCATTAAACCAAGATCTACATGAGATTATATTATCATCCCCTAGTGTTCATTTTAAATACTATCAGGACAAAATTATTGTCACATGTTCCAATACAAACAAATCTTCATCAAAGCATAAAATTTTCTCAAAGGCACCCCAGATGCACTCCAGTCGCTTGATATCAAATTGGCAGAGGTCAGTATTATGGGATCTTCACTTTTTTTTTTGTGGATCTTGAACTCAGAAAAAATTGTTGTTTACTTTAGTTTTTTTAAGGCATTCTACCCCACCTTTCCATACTTAGTCGATTCTTCACCTCCTATTGTCATAGATTCGTGGGTTCCCGAGCTTCCAGGTTCACAAAACTTTCAAAGCATTTTTCGCTCCCATCCATCTCCGTCACCTTCGCGCCCTTCCCAATGCACATTAATCATGCCTTTATTAGTGACAACTCACCACACATATTCAAAAATATTGGCATTAATAGGCGAAACGTTTGAGGACATCTCCCATTAAAACACATTAAACCAAGATTTGCGGAAGATTATATTACCATCCTCCAACGTTCATTTTAAATACTTATTCCCATTTCCCTCTATCATCGAAAACTTAGGCTTTAAGGTGCCTTCCTTGTAATGTTCTTGGTCATCCACATGTGAGACAACTTAGAGATTCCATTCAGGCCCAATTGAAAAACAAGGGAGTGGTTTTATGTGACGTCAACTTTGAGGGAAAAAAATTATGTTAGTCAACAGAAACTCAGACAAAAAAAATTCAAATATTTTATGATTGGTATTATCCCTATATTCGATCATTTGGTTGGTTGAAAGGCCTACCTGAAGATTTTTACGTTGAACTTCTTTGTTTTGTTACTGGAAATTGGAAGGGACTTTCAAGTCACCTGCAAAATGCTCCTTTGTTGAAGTATATAGCTTCTTCCAATAACACAGATTTGGCAAGTGTATCAAATCCTGCAAGCCACACCATAATTTATCTTTTGTCAGAGGAGACACACATATCGTGGCTTACAAAATGGTCTAGAATATTCGGAAGTGACGCCAAATATTAATCCATGCGTGAATATACTCAGAAGGAAATTACAAATTTGGATCCCCACGAAGGTGAGAAAATGTATGTGTGGTTGAATCAACATCCTAAAATTACAGAACTTTCTATGTCAAAGTTTGTTGTGCGAAATCTGGGTGTAGTAACAGACTTGATAGAAATTTATCTTCTTTCTCAAAGTTTTTTCACCAACATCTGGATGTAGTAACAGACTCGACATACAATCAAATTTATATCACTACTGCACATTTTTTTCACTATTCCTATGCAAATAAGTGCATCTGGGTCGAAGAGCTTACCACTCTTTGCAAGAATATTCTCCTAGTGGTTGAAGGTG
>ML792570.1:279263-311421 GCA_009831015.1 Picea engelmannii
ATTTTGGACTATGGACTTTGCAACACTTTCTGAAGATTACTTTATACTACCACCTTCTGCAAAAAGTTTGACGTATTCAGGTAATGATTTGCTTTCTGAAGATCACCTTTTACTACCACCTTAATGTAATGATTTTGTTTCATTCTTTAGAAGATACCTTGATGTAGTAGATAGTCTAGAGCTATTTCCACTGAATATCAATATTCTTGTTATTTCTCGTGCTTTGAATAAGGAGAATGCATTTCTCCTATTGTAGTAGATCCGATATTTGAAAAAAAATGGAAGTTGCTCAATGCTTGAAGTATTAACTTGTCTGGTTCAAACAAATCGCCACGACCTCACCACAATCATCTATGGAGTTGTTCATCAGGATCACAGGTCGATAAGCACATAGTGCCTTCCTGGTCATAGAGTGCTTCCATCCTTGGCTTGGGTTTGCACATATGATTTTATTGCTAGCTTGTTTCTTTCTCCTGGTGATCGATCCTTCTATCCCAACCAACATGATGGAAATATACTAGCTCTAGGGAGTTTGATCTCTTTTGAGGATCTGAGTTGACTATATATTAATTTCAGTTAACTTAAAAATGTTTATGCATGCAACATGATGTTACACATAGAAAATCGAATTTTTTATTTTTTTTTAAATATAAAATAATGTATTTTTTTAACACACGACTGGTTGAAAATTTCAGGTGTTGTTTGGGATTCACGTCCTTCAAGGATGTAAATTAATTACACAATTAATATTGCTTGTGGCAATGCATTCGACCTGTCGTTGACTATGGAAATTACATTAACACTGCAATGTACAAATAATAAATGTCTGACATGCACCCAATGTCAAGGTCATCAACGCACATGACACACAACCTCCAAAGAGTTTTGGACTCACAATGGCATTGTAATTGTCATGACAAAGCAATGCTAAATTCGATGCCCTTTTGCAGGTCTGAAAAATCTGTAGTCTAAGTGATTTGGCAATGACAAGCCTACTTGTTCACTGCATTACCGCCATGTAATCAATGACATTGTTCCCATTGCCACCGCCAGTGTCAATGCCTGAAGCTAAAGCTATCTGGAGCCTGGAGTCACCGCCAGTGTCGATGTCTGAAGATGAAGCTACCTGGAGACTGAGGTCACGACTTGATACACTTGACATTAGTACCAATAGTGATCAAAAGTTGATTGTATTTCGAGTTTGTTACTACATCCATAGGTCGCTCAACAAACTTTGAGATATAAGACGGTTGTCTGTCGAGTCTGTTACTACATCCATAAGTCGCTCAACAAACTTTGAGATAGAAAGTTATGTAATTTTAGAATGTTGATTCAACTACTCATATAGTTTCTCACCTTCGTGAGGATCCAAATTTATAATTTCCTTCTGAGTATATCTGAGGATGGAGTAATATTTGGCGTCACTTCTGAATATTCCAAACCATTTTGTGAGTCACAATATGTGCCAGTCCTCTGACGAAAGATAGATTCGGGTGTGGTCTGCAACATTTGATACACTTGCCAAATATGTGTTGTTGGAATAAGCTATATACTTCAACACATGAGAATTTTGCAGGTGACTTGAATGTCCCTTCCAATTTATAGCAATAAAACAAAGAAATTCAACATACAAATCTCCAGGCATGCCTTTCAACCAAACAAATGATCGAATACAGGGAGAATACCAATCATAAGATACTTGAATTTTTTGTCTCAACTTCTGTTGGCTAACATAATTTTTTCCCCCCAAAGCTGACGTCACATAAAACCACTGCCTCCTCTTTGAATTGGGCCTGAATCACATCTCTAAGTTGTCTCAGATGTGGATGACTAGGAACATTACAAGGAAGGCACCTTAAACCCCAAGTTTTCGATGATAGAGGGAAATTAACACTTATCAAAGTACAAAATGTTGAATAAAAAGATAATGTAGCCATGCCATATCTAGAAGAGACAAACTATTCAAGAAGCTAAATGAGATAGATCTAGCTAGCAGCACCCATGAAGTCCAAGACCCGAAATTGATATTCAACTCGTTGTTTTTAACCAAGAAATCATTTGATGATCAAGTTGAAATCTATAAAAGACTGTCATTTTAAAATTTCTATAGCATTCTTGAATATGGTGAAGATAGCGTGAAAAAAACTGGCTCGTTGATTACTGGATTAAAAACCAAGATATTGAAGAAGCATTGCACAACCTCTATATTTATCTAAGGGACTTGGAAAGTGAATTCTTCAGTATAAAAATATGGCATGAAATCAACGTGATGGCCATGAGGAGATACATCGAGGAGTGGTTCAAAAAGGCTATCGAAAAGATTTCCAATGAAGGGAAAAGGATGCTTGAGACGGTTCCCATAACCGTCAAGGAGATCCATAAAAAGACATCAACGAGCAAATGACAAGGCATGGGAAACCATCACAGTAAGTTCATACTGATCACATTCTTTTGTCTTCATCCAGATAGTCTACCTCTTTAAATAGAAAGGTTTAACCCAGGACTAACAATTTTGTCTTTCTTCTTTCCAAGTCTTGCTGTCTTCCATCGCCGACTTTCTTCTTTCTACAATCTTGATTCTTGTACATATTTGCTTTATGGTCTGGAGGAGCCCCAATCCCATTCATTATGGAAAACACATTTAAATTTCAGAGAATATGTGTTGAACTATATATTTTTTTACAAATTCCAAGAGAGATATTTTGGGAAATAATCTCAGTTGTATTTTGTCACCCAGTTTATCTGAATATAAAATATTTGAAGTTGTTCTATGGTGTTTTCCAATGTTTAATATTGTTTTTTTTTTTTTTTTTTAAATTTATTTATTTAAATTGACTCATTTTCATGTACAACTATTAATATATGAATTCAACCTCTTTCTACAAGAATTTAAGACGCTCTTTGATCCATAGTTAAACATGCACGGCAAGCTTTTTTTCCCCTTGCCCAACACTTTGATTTAAATAAAAGCTACTCTATCCGCTTCTTACAATTTACATGGAAGAATAATTTGTGATAGGACATAGTTCAGTCGTGCCCACCCTATACTTAAGAAACAAATGGGTAGGCCCATCCTCCTTTCATTCTTTGGGGCCCTAGAAATAGAGTCAATGAATGGGTACTCTATTTCAACATGGCAACTCGGGTGTTGACGTCATGTTCTTGTTCAATATTGTGCATATATTACAACTTCTTGTATTTGAGAATATCCTTGCATATAAAAATGTTATGTCATATATTTTGTTTTCTATTGCTTATGGGTTTGAGCGAAATTTGCGAGCCGAAAAGCACCCTACAAATTGGAAGATGGTTTACATTTGGACCACAAATAATCTATTAATATATATTAATATGAATACTATTCGAATAAGTATAAACAAATTCTCTTTAAACGTGAAGTTGACTTTGTTGACCTCCAAGTATATTACATAGCTGAGACTAAATGTTTGTTTCTCCCTTTCTTTTCCCTCCTCTATACTTACCCGTTTTTCCCTTGTCTTCTTCCCCTCTATTATCCCTTTCTGGTTCTATACTTAGTCACATTTTTATGATCACCACTTCCCGGGTTGGTGGACTGGAAAATGCTCATCTTCATCTATATTGTCACATCATGAACTCGACTGATCGTCATCCCTTTCAATACTTAGCCAATTATTTGACCGTTAGCTCTCAGGTTAGCGTTATCGAACTCTTATGCCTCGTGTTCCGTCATATACATCTTGCACCCAAAACTTTCATGATCTACAATTCGTCCCCAGAATCCTCCAACTCATCATCTTCACTATACCCAGGTTCAAAAAAGTTTCAAACCATTTATCACTCTCTTCCATCCCCGCCACATTCATGCCCTTCCCAATGCATATTCATTATGCTTTTACTAGTGACAACTCACCACAAAGGTTCGAAAATATTGGCATTAATAAACAAACAATAGATGTTGTTCTGTGAGATACTTACCCCTTTTTCCCTTTTCTTGTTCCCCTCTATTATCCCTTTCTGGTTATATAATTAGTTGACTTTCTATGATCGCGGGTTCCTGGGTTGGCAGACTGATAGATCCTCATCTCCATCTATATACTCACATCACAAGTTCGACCGACCGTCGTTTCTTTCCATACTTAGCCAATTTATGGTCGTGGTTTCTAGGGCTGACGCTATTAAACTCTCCTACTGCTTGTTATGTCATATACATGTTGCACCCAAAACTTCTATGATCTACAATTCCACCCCAGACTCCTCGAACTCACAAGCTTCACTCTACCCAGGTTCACAAAAGTTTCAAAGAATATATCGTTGCCTTCCAACCCCACCACCTATGCACCCTTCCCAATGCACATTAATTATTCTTTTACTAGTGACAAATCAACACACTCATATGAAACAATTGGCATTAACAAGAAAAAAACCTCGAGGACATATCCCATTAACACGCATTAAACCGTCATTTACGACACTCCGACCGAATGTTGTTCCTTTCCATACTTAGCCAATTTTTTCCCTGTGTTCTGTGATATACTCCACCCCGAGAAACACAATCTATGAAATCAACCTCCCTATTACCGATCTCTTCCCCATTCCATACGTAGCCACTTTTTCGAACACGGATTCATGAGTAAGTGGCCTCTAGATTACACTTCCATTGTTATGTGACCTACAAACAACACCCAGACCTTCGCGATATACAAATTGACTGCTGGACCCACATCATCCCCTCTTTCATGTTACACATTCTGCACTCAAAAGTTTTGAGCCATACAATTTGATCGTCAGGTCCTAACGTTATGGGGAACCCTTGTCACCCTATTTTGGATCCTCGGGTTGGCAGGTTCACAAAATCTTCAATTCCCAGTCATTGTTTCCAGTTCCCGCCACCTTCGTACTTCTTTCCAAATATGAAACAACTAAGGTTTAATGCTAACAGTTCATCATGCAACAATTATAAATATCATCATTAATAAGAAAAAGGCTCGAGGAGACAATCACATTGACTATCCCTACACAACTTGTCCATAAACATGCAGAAAAGAT
The DNA here is from genome assembly GCA_009831015.1 of Picea engelmannii. Classification (NCBI taxonomy): domain Eukaryota; kingdom Viridiplantae; phylum Streptophyta; class Pinopsida; order Pinales; family Pinaceae; genus Picea; species Picea engelmannii. Next base: position 284,292 of record ML792570.1, read on the forward strand.
CTTGCCAGGTAATGGAATATCTATTACAAATTTCAATAAATTAGTGAAAATGAGTTTGGCCTATCGTTTCCCTATTCCATACTTAGGCACTTTTTCGATTGCGGGTTCTCGGATAGGTGGGCTCAAGATTGTGTTTCCAATGTTCCGCGACTTGCAAATAGTACCATGAGTTCCGTGATATACAAATTGATCGCTGGACTACCCCATCATGCCTTCTTCTGTGTTACGCACTTTGCAATCAACACTTCTGAGACACACAATTTGACCCTCGGACCCTCACCTCTTCTGGTTATACCTTGTAACCCTATTTTGAAGCCCGACTGACCGCTTTTGATAATTAGCCATTCCTTAATTTTTGTTCCCTGTCCCCACCACCTTTGTACTTCTTTTTGAATATGCAATTAGTAAGATTTAATGCTAATAGGTCATCATGAAGGAACTGTAAATATTTCCATTAATGAGTGAAAGGATCGAGGAGGTCTCCCGGACTTCCGTGATATACAAATTGACTGTCGGACTCCCACATCATCCCATATTTCGTGTTACACATTTTTCACTCAAAATTTCTAAGACATAAAATTTGACCGTCGAGGCGTCACGTCTCCTGGGGAACCCTTGTCACCCTAGTTTGAAGCTCGTCTGATTACTTTCCATACTTTCCCATTTCTTGGAATCTCTTTCGTGGATCCTCAGGTTGGCGGGTTCACAAAATATCCAATTCCTAGTCATTGTTTCATGTGCCTGCCACCTTCGCACTTCTTTCCAAGTATCCAATGACCAAGGTTTAATGCTAACAATTCATCATGCAACAACTGTGAATATCGTCATTAATAATCAAAAGGATCGACGAGATAGTCACATTGACTATCGCTACAGAACTTGCCCAGAAACATGCAAAAAATATATTTCCAGGTAATGGGATATCTATTACAAATTTCAATATATTAGCCAAAACAAGTCTGGCCTACCGTTTCCCTATTCCATACTTAGCCACTTTTTTTATTGCGGGTTCCCAGACAGGTGGCCTCACGATTGTGCTTCCAATGTTCCATGCCCTGTAAACAATACCCGGAGTTTCGTGATATACAAATTGACCACTGGCCTGCCCCATCATACCCTCTTTTGTGTTATGTGTTTTGCAGTCAAAACTTCTAAGACATACAATTTGACCATCGGGCCCTCACCTCTCCTAGTTATATGTAACCCTATTTTGAAGCCTGACCGACCGATTTCGATAATTATCCATTCCTTAATTTCTCTTCCCTGTCCCCGCCACCTTTGTACTTCTTTCTAAATATGAAATTAGTAAGATTTAATGCTAACATCTTGTCATGCAGAAACCGTCAAGATTGTTAGTAATGAACGAAATCCTCAAGGAGATCTCCCATTAATACACATTAAACCAAGATCTGTGGAGGTTTATATTATCCCTTTCGATTTTTCATCTCAAGAACCATGGAATGTCTTTTGCGGGTCGTCGCATTGGTGGGTTCAAGAAATCTCCAATCCTTAATTGCTCTTCGTCGTACCCGCCACCTTCACACTTTTAAGTATGCAATTACTAGTCTTTTATGCTAACATCTCATCATGCAACAACCGTCGAGATTGTCATTAATGAGCGAAAGGCTCGAGGAGATCTCCCATTCACACACATTGGACCAAGATTTGTGGAGGGTTATATTATGCCTTCCAATTGTTCATTTCAAACATCGTCTAGAGAAAACAGACGTTCTCATAAACCTATGGCAACAACTCAACAACAGTTATGCGGAGATACAATGAACATCTTCGGGAGTGAGGACCAAAAATTCCAGTGGTCCAGGGCATACTCTTACTATTCATTCTGTTCCGCCAAGAACAAAGTAATTTGGACCTATAGAATCGCTCGTGCATGTTGTGTCCCTAAATTTTTTGACTGTAAGGAGGTTGTCTCTTGGTGTGCCAAAAAATATATTTCAAGCCAAAGAATTATTTCACTACGTGACCATTCTCCTGTTTCTTTGTCACCTCAGGTCTTTCACAAGATGTTAAGATTGTCGAAGCCAACATTGACCTTCAGGGGACAAGACTGCAAGAAGTTCCTAAAAAGGCATGATAACAGGTTGGACCTCTTACTCAAGTTCCTGGAAGACCCGACAACAGTTCGTGAAGATATCACAAAGTTGCAGGTTAGTTCTTTTAGAAATCCATTATGGGAAATTGCCTTGATGTTTACAAGAATAACAAGACATGAATCCATAGCAAGCATTTCCCACAAGGTTCTTTATATTTTGTATTTCACTGTCAAGAAACAATCCATATTTTATTGGGGGAAGCTAATTCCCATTGAAATCTATTCCCAATTGTCACGATTCAAAGAAGGGAATAAATTTTATATGTCATCCTACTTGGTTTTCACGATAGCGCATTGTTGTTTGTTTCCAAAACTGTCTTTGTCCAAGAAGGTAAACTATGAATTTGACCCAGTAACCTTCTAGTACCAGGCCTTGTGGAGGCACAAGGCCTCCCATTGTTTTTATGAGGTTTTTAATGACTTTGTCTTGGTTTTCAAATATTTATTGTTAGGAAAGGATGCTCCCCGGATGTCTGACCAAGCAACCAAGTTTTTGGATAGGAAAGGGACACTTGAAAAAATAGAAAATTACAATGTAATAATGATTTTTGGCTCCAAGTAAAATCTTGATTTCCTTCCGTGTCACATCATGGACAAGATGTTTGTTACAAAAATAGTAAGGCACAACTACTGGTTGCATTTTTTCCATGAGAAGAGAAAAAATCAGTTCATTCCCTTGCCTTGGAAAGTCATGGACTTCATGTTCAAGAACGTCAACAAGATTGATGAATTCACAGGCCATTTCAACAACTTGAACCTAAGATATGTTGAAAGGATAAGAGGGTTCGACACTAATGGGATTTTTCTAGAACATTTACTAGTAGATGGCTTTAGCAGCTCTTTTATCCATACATGCCTGAACAAAGACAAAGAAAATGATGACAACACTCCTTCTCCCGACGATGGCGATGTAGAGACATTGCAAAGCACAACTGAATTGTACAAACAACAAGGAAAAGGCTCTGGTGAGAAGAATGTCCAATCCCCGGCTAACACTCCCAAGAGAACGACATCACGGAGCATCGCTCCAATGGCCCACCCCAGTAAGAAAGAAACCCATAATTCTTCAAATAGAGGAGGAGATAAGAACCCTCATCACGGAAAAATTGATAGTTCTCACAATCTTCCCATGACGAAGAAGAGAAAAAACTTTGTAGGGCAAGTGGAAGAGCCCAAAACTGAAAGTGAGGACATGGAACTTGATTCTACTCTGGATAATGTATTCTGCAATGCTGATCATCCCACGGATGCAATGCACCATAGTTGCATAATGGAAATAGCTGAGACCGACATTTTTTACGAAGATGAATCCTTCGTATTCCAGAGCATTTTTTTTTGACAAGAAATCTAAAAATTTAATTATTGAAAAGAGAGATGTAAGAAATAAGAAAGGGAAATCTCGTTTAGAGATTAACCTTAGGAACATGCAGTCGTCCCAAATCTCTCGACTTCATTGAGCAATCATAGATGCTCTTGATGATTCCATTGGAGGCATTGAAGTGGAGAATGCCAGACTGAACAACCGAATCAAGGAATTGGAGGAAGCTTTGATTCCTACCCCATTGTTTTCCAGTCCTTTAGCAAAAACTGTGCATTCCACCCCTGCAACCAAGTTAAAAGGATCCTCCAGCCTCCTCACATCATGTAGAGGCTATGTGGAGAAGAATATCAAGAAAATAATGGAGCTAATTATTGAATTCTAGGAAACATCACAAAATATAGCTTCCCTTGGAACGAGGGCACATGCTTTGCACGAGCATTTGCAGATGGATTTAAAAAATGAAGAACGTTTCTATCTAGAGATAGTGATCCCTTTTGGCAACCATGTCACCAACATGTCAGATCTGAGAATAAGAGAAGAAGATATCCCCTCCCCAAACCGGATCAAACAATTAAAAGCATGCTGGAAAGATAAAGTTAAGAACCTACATCTCATTGTCGATTCATGTGAACAAGCCCTATCAAAGAAAGAAGAATTATTCAGAAACCTAACCGAAACAGACTTAGCTGGAAGTACCAACGAGGTTCAAGACCCAAACTTAATCCTCAATTCCTTGACTTTAACCAAGAAATCCTTCGATGAACAGGTTGATATTTTAAAGGGGTTGTCTTTAGAATTTTTTTTACGGCATCCTTGAATATGGTCAAGATGACGTGGACAATTGGCTAGTGGACTATTCGACATAGAATGAAGAAATTGAACAGGTTCTGCATAGTATTTCTATTGATCTAAAGAAATTATAAAATGAGCTTTTCAACATAAAAATCTAGGATGAGATTAATGTGGCCCCCATGAGAAGCTACATTGAAGAATGGATCCAAAGAGGAATCAACAATCTCACCGACAAAGGGCAACGATCGGTTGGCACGATTCCAGTGGTCGTCGACGAGAGAAATAAAAAGGCATTAACAAGCAAATATCAAAGGGAGAAATAGATACCATCATAGTAAGTCTATACTGATCACATCATTCTTTCTTTATCAATCCAGTTATTCCACCTCTTTAAATAGAAATATCTAACCAAAGACTGATAACTTCCAATTTCTTCTTTTTAGATCTTCCTCTCTATCATCGCCCACTTCTTCTTTCTACAATCCTTTTTCTTGTACTTATTTATTTTATGGTCCGCGGGAGCCCCAATCCCAGTCTATATGAAAAACGCATTTAAATTTCCATAAATATGTAACAAACATTATTATTTTTTGATAAATTTCAAAGAAAACTACTTTGAGAACAATCTCGATGGTGCCTTGTGACCCTGTTTTCGGAATGATAAATTAGTTCTTTTTATGCATATCAATCATCTTCTTTTATTTTTATGTGCTGAGAATTTTTTATCTTCAACTACTCTGGATGTCAGGAAATTGTGTTTAATAAATTTGAATGTTTAATGTGTGTGATTCCTGATCCTTTTTTCCAGGAACCTTTATTTCAAAACAAAAAAAACACACACACAAAAAAACTACTTCTATCCTTTTGTATTGCTTCAAGTCATTACGACGAAAATTTTCTAAGTCCCATATTTGAAATATACATGCCCCTGGAAAAAACTTAAACATGAGTATTACATCTATAAAAAACGCAATAGGATTGACATCCTCGTTAGGTTGTCGTTTCGGTGCTAACAGATTAATCTACAAGAATATCCACATAAATAGAAACCTTCAGAATTTTTTTACCTTTGCCAAATTACTAGTTGGAACTATACTGAAATGCCCAGTTGGTGATATACAAAGATGCCCTCTTCCTGGAGAGAAATTGTAGATCAACCTCTGCAAATGTATAGGAAAAACTACTTCGACATTGGACACATTTTCAAAAATATATATATTTCTTTCTTGTCCACCACATGTAATTTTAATCTGTTATGATAAATAAAGTGACTCATATAACAAACCCTTAATTCTAACTCTAAGCATCGCCTTGCATAAAATTCCCATGGAAGATAGTTCTAATAATGAAAAGCACTTAATCTTTAACAAAAACAAATATGATATTTTTTTCTAGTGGATTTAGAAAATGAATTAAGTCTCTTTGTAAATAACAACAATATTGCACAATGAGCATGCAGTGTAGCAAGAAAGAAAAAGGACTTTTCCCCTACTCATCCAAGTACAAATCTCACTAAGGTTTGTTCTCATGAGAAACCAAGGGGGTCTTAAGCCCATCTAGGAACACATGCAAGGTGTTACACCCCTCAATTCATATGGGGCTAACAAGGCACTAATAATCACACTCTTGCTTAAGTTCTTGAGGGTGGGTAAAGTATTCCAAAAAATAATTTATTAATTGGCTCTAGATTGGTCGATTAAGAGGAGAATTCATTGTCCTATACACCCTAGTTCAAATCCCACTTACAACATGTTTGCTTTTTGTGGGTCGATTACGATTGCAATGGTACCAACAATCTCTCTCTCGCTTAAGTGCTCAAGGGTAGGATAAGATGTTTCCAAGCCTTTTTATCTTGGTGGGATAGCTTGAATGATCGAGTCTTTTGAACTTCATGTAGGAGATCTCAAGGTCAATCATTGAGGCTGGTTTCCCCTGGTTGCCTCTATTGCATGTCTCGCTCCATGTACAAACCACGTTAGGCGTCACAATCAATGTCGACAAGTTTAAATTAAGGACCACCCATGAAATGTGTGGAAGTGACTAGGGATTTCCTCATGAGGTTCCCTTAAAAAAACATATACCAACAATATTGAGGATATTTATCATGACTTTGCAGTCAAACTCTCAACTTATATGAACAAGTACTTTTTCGAAACTTCTTGGAAAAATGAAAATTGAATGACCACCTAACATGTCAAAGATTACAAGATTCCTAGGAAATCTATGAGGGAAGGCTTTGACAATTCCCTGAAAGCTATAAAAATTAATAATTACAAAACACTAATTTAGGAAAAAGAGATATTATATAAATAGAAAGCAATCTCTTAAACCTATCTAAATTTGAACCTAAAAAGTTATATAGACAAATTCTAATGTGCAAAGCTATATAAAATAATATGATTGCTATGAGTGAATGGAATTTGTGCCTTAAAAAGATTTATGAATCCCTTAATGTTCAAGACAACATTTGGATCCCTATTATAAAGCAAGAGATTAGATTTTTACTTTGGATGATATTGAGTACGGGCTTAACTATTTAGCAAAGGACATCAAAAGTTATCAAGTAGAAATCCTAAAAATTGTAGGCTTTATTATTATTCATCATAGTCATGGACCTTTTTTTTAACCAATATTGGGTAATATTTGTATTAAAGGTGGCCAAAAAGGTAGTCAATTGCATAGAAAGTTGACATGTTATTTCAAACAAAATTCATGTCATCACAATCATGAAAATTTTTAGTTGTGTCAATTTTTTGCATACTTTTCCTACTCCCTTTGAAGAGAGGGGAGTGGAGGAGAGTTTTATTGAAGAAGCACTTCTTGCCAAATTCTATTACAAGGATGGATTCTTACATATTGATTACAAAGAAAAATACAGAAATAGAACATAGATTATCACTTGCCAATTTTAATCCCTCACTTAGTGAATTCCAGTAGTGCTTGATGTCCCGAGAGGATACCTTTCTAGCCTCATAAGTCCTTCACTCCTGATTAGATTTCCTCCCCCTTGTGAAAGGAGGGGAATGGATTGGAGCTGACTTCAGGGTTTCAACAAAGGATTTAATCTTCTTTACTGACTTTGAAACGTTATTATCTATTTCTTCTACATCCTCTTCTTCCTCCTTTGATTCTTTTGCATTCTCTTCTTCTTTTTCTTCAACCTCTGCTTCCTTTTCAACTGAAGCATTAGTCTCAATATTCACATGGGATGAATTTTTTATATTATCAAGATGTGTTGATCCTGAAGTGGGATCCAATTCTTCCCTTTTTAGGTTCCTCCATCATATCTTCTAAATCTATATTCTCAAGGACTTCGAACTGATTCAAACTCTTATCAGTTTTCCTTGGCTATGATGACCCCTTACACTGAGATTTTATACACTTGATTGTGACCATTATAAAGTTGAATTCATTTTTTGTCTTTTATTGTGAGGAGGGTTGCTCCTCTAAATATTTTGAATAGCTTTGGTAAAATTTCCCATATTCATGACAAATATGACACTTGAAAGGAATATTTTCATAATCTAAGATATGTTGATGGCTCCATCCATCAATATTGATTTTTAGGGCCTCTAGGAGTCCCTTCTCTAGATCCATATCCACACATATTCTTGCATAGGAGTACAAATTTCCTTTGGCTCTGCTTGGTCAATAGATCTACCCAAATTATTCCCAATGTCTCTAAGAGTGTTTTCATCCCAAAAGATAAGGGGAGGATGGGGAAGTCTAGCCCACACTAAGGCTATTGAGATTTCTTACTTTGTATTGAAATTCAGGGACCATGGGGACATATATGTTCCCTTGGATCTCATAAAGTAAGGTCCAAAGTGGAATATTAAATTTTTCTCTTCTTTATTTGAAAAAAATAAAAACAAAATAACCATGTCGTGTAGCAAAACAAAGTACATGTCCTTTAATCTTAGGAGACCACTACTTAGCCATCCAAGTCTCCACAACTTTTGGATTGGTCCAAAAACATGTAAAATTTCCCATCAATGCTTATTTAGCCAAAATGAGGGATTTTCTTCTTGTCTCTGTAGACAAGAGCTCAAGAGAAATAACTTCCACTCGGTTTACAAATCTCCTAGGTTGAGGTTGGTTTCTTTTCTGAGGGTTCAAAGATCGAACCATGGAAAAAAATGCCTCTATTTATACACTAATATTATCTTCCATCTTGAGGCAACGAGAGGTGGCTACTAGGGAAATGCGTCTAGCTAACACAATGCAGGTATTAGTCCATGAATCTTCCAATAAGGATGGTTTCAGGCTTGAGGAAACCTGGATCAGATAAATTACAACTCTTCCAGCCAACAACAATGGATTCTTCATCTTGGATTGACCTCCCTTGCATAGTTGTGAGTCCAAATCGATCACAGAGGGAAAAGGTAGCTATGGTAAACCCTAGACACAAAGGAAAATGCTCACTCATACTTTCATCCCTAATTCCTCAAAAAATATAGTCATGGACTTTTCAATATATAATACAAACAAGGTTTCTTTGAACCTTGGACCAAATGCCTCATTGTTTATATTAAAAAGTGGTGACAAAAATAATTCCTTAAATTATAGAACCATTATGATTAGTCCTCTATTAGAAAGGTTGTTCTTTTCCCCCTACCCTTTTTGGTATTTATATTGACAAGTTAGAGGTATGTTTGCGGTTGTGATTGCATTACTTTGGCTAGGATAGTCATCATCCTTGTTCTTTATGCTAACAATATTGTTGTTTTTATGAAGAGACCCTCTTATCTTAACAAACAACTATGAATTATCAAATATTTATGTTCTAGCTATAGCTTGTTAGTAAATATCTATATGACAAAGGTTATGGTCATCAAATCCAACAACACTAGTTACTCCAATTTTGTGCATGAAAATAACTACTTAAAGGAAGATAATTCGTACAAGTATCTTGGAGTTGACCTCCATCGCAAGCTCAACTGGAACTATAGTGTTGATAAAAGGATAACTAGAATGGAAAACCTACTATGGTCTTAAGAACAATTGTAAACCAACTGCTTTTTTGTTATGAAAAAAAAGAAATCCCTCTTTGATGCACTTGTTACTCCATTGATATAATATGGATGTAAATTTTGGGATTGCAACATTTCTAGATAAACTGGAGGAAAATTAAGAAAATCTAAAAGCATTTTGTAATTTATAATCTTAAAATTAAAAGAAATACACCCTATCTAATCCTCCTCTTGGAAGATGGAATTCCACTCATCAAGAGAAATTATATGATTGGGTACCTAATGTACAAACACATGATAAATGACATGAAGGATACAAGTGATCTATAAATTTGGGACTTACAGTCCACACACCTCACCAACACAGATACTTTATGCCATATGGAAAGAAAGAATCTATTTCAATGCAAAAATATTACACTTTGAAATTTAAATGTGCATACAAAATACTTGTGCAACCAATCCTTTGTTCATGTGTATAAAGGTTGCTATGGTTAATGCTTCACAACAATATGTGAACTCTAGTTTAGTTAGTTTTTTCGATTGTCATTCATATTATAGAACGAGCTTTGGGATCAAGGTCACAATATGGAAGATATTTTGGAGGCACATGTTCCTCCGGGAGGCCTATTTGAATGTAGACATAAGTGTATTTATAACATAATCAATAATTTGTAACATCCTTCTCTTGAACGCACTGAGCGGACTTATTCTTTGAGGACACTTGTGTGCAAGTGATCAGGTTCTTTATACGATTGGTTTTGTTTATTATGATTATGAGATATTGGGGATTTGATGATATGTTATTTTTGTTGTATTTACATCGACATGTGCTATTGACTGGGTTCTCCTGAGTGCGTAGGACTCTGGATGTTTGAGGATGTCAAGGCATCGATGAAACTATGTGGACTCCAGATCGAGTGAGGGAGTGGACTGTTAGGGTTTGAATGTTGTTGGTGTGACATATGTACATATGATTAGATATTATGATGTTGATTGTTATTGCTGACATGATTCATTGATGGATGCAGGATGACGATAGCTTGTCGACCAAACTCACATTTGGAGTAAAGAGGTCACGCACGAAAACCAGAGACATTAAGGGAGAGGTGTGGCAATAGCCCTACCACAGGCTACTAGCACTCACATCATGGCTCGAACTGTAGGTTAATGATTACCTAGTTCGAGAAGACCCACGATGTCACGAGGTCAGACTGTGACAGTCCCTCACGATGATTCTAAGGGGCACACAATAAGGCATGGTCCTCATTCCTTAGAGGCCCTTAGTCTCCCACAAGATCACCTAACAGAGTATTGACTCCATGGGTTTGACGTCTACCAAATTTAATCAAGAGGTGAGTGGCACCCTTGGAGCACGTATTGCGTCTTGAAGGGCACGTCGCACAAATAAAACAAAAAGAGGCGAGTGGCACCCTTGGAGCACGTAGTGCATTTTGAAGGGCATGTCGCAATTTAGAAAACTATGCCCCCTTAGGACCTAGTCGGCCTTAAAATAAATGATGATATGAGTAAAGTTTAATAACTAAAAGTTTCCTTAAAAATTGTCGCCCAACCTAGTGAAATTAAAACCTAGGTCTAAGTAGAACATGTGGACAAAGAAAAACTAAATAGACATGTAACAAGAAAGGGGGGGGGGGTAAGAAATTCAAACTTTAATTATTAAAGTAAAAATTGTAATGGAGGATTAAATTTATTAAAAGGGTAAATGGTTATTTTTGTCTACACTTGCTAAATTTGATTTTTAGTTAAAAAGAAAAGGGGGAAACTTAAAAGAAAGGAAAACTTAAAGAAAAAGGGGAATGTCCAACTTAGTAAGGAATCTAGCCCTTGGAACCTTCTATTTATCAACTCAACTAGGATTTAAGTAAGGCGTAAGTCATTTAAGAATTGTAAGGGGATATTGGGACACCGAGGAGCGTTTTTAGGAGCTCTTTTAGGTGGGTGAGAGAAAGAGGCAAAATTAATTAATTAATAAATTAATTTTCTGGTGCAACTAGGGGATCGGGTAACATGTATACGGGGGAGGTTTGTCCTAATTAAATTTAATAAGAAGGATTCTAATGATGGTTTGGGAAACTAATCACTTGACAACTCTATAAAAAGGATGGTAGAGAAGGAGTATGGATCACATCTGGCTTGCGTAACGTTACGTTGCCGAAATTTTATCTTGACTAAATTTTCTCTTGTGGGAGTTGGGATACCCAGCTCGGGTGATGAGTGGTAGCTCGACCTTGCGAGGTGAGTTGGGAAGCTAACATTCTCTGGTATTGTGTGTGTGCGACTCGGGGGGCTCAGGGGGAAGAAGAGTATCCCTAGCGTTGGCTGGGAGGTACTAGTGAGGTCTTAGTGGTTGGCAAGCAACACTTGGATGGAGCACAAGCAGGACTCATGCGGAGCGCAAGAATGGGATAGAGACTTATGGTTATTCGTTGTCGGTTACAAGTAAGCAAGCGCTATTGTTTTGTTTAAAAATAAAAGAAAAATTTGGTCTAAATTTTCTGTACATGAATATCTGTAATGGTGAAGGTTGAAATTGATTTTGGACAACAATGGTGAAACGTAATTCAATAATTTTATTTCAATCTTAGAATATAAATTGTGGCAATGAATTAGTTTCAGTATTCCCCTATTGTTTAATGAAAAATGTTTGTTTATATGAATTCCTGGTCAACTTATATTGAGTACTGTGAATTCTATAAAATAAAATGTTAACAATAGACATTATACTTAGTATTGAATTCCTTGTTAACTTGAGTTGATCAATAAGCACCGTACCATAAGTTTGAGTTGATATTTACATTAATTCTTGTAACACAGGATGGCTGCACCTGTTAGTTTTTGCTTGTTATCTTTGTGTATCTTTTATTTCTGGAGTTACTGTCTAGTTTTTGCGTGGCTAGAATGAGCCCCTGACTCAAAATCTTGCTTGCGTTTTTTTAACACTTGCATGCATTTTCTTTATTCCCTGAATGCAATTTTTTCTTTTATATTCAATTATGGCACATAAGGTGGAATCTATTCGTAATTTTTTATGTAATGCCTTCCACTCCTTGCCTTTCGTTTTTGTCTTTTAGTCCAGTTGGATTTCATTAAAAGTTGAACGATGATCTCTCACAGGAGGTAGTAGCAAGGTCCCATCTCCCAGTCACTATCAGATGACTTATATGATTAACACCCAATGGGGATACTAGCCACAACAATTGGCTAAAAACTGCAGGAAAGATGCTCATAAATCTGCGTTGTTTCATTATTTTGTTTCTCCATGGAGAAGATCTGTATGCAATTTTTTGTTAGAAAAGTCTAAATGACAAATCATTTTGATGTGTGTAGTAACTAGGGTTCCGGACGAAGAACAGTGGCATTATGGATTTTTAAGGTTTTGATATTGACAAAGAATTGTTTCTGAATGCTCACGCTCATTGCTATATATATTCAAATTTCTATTTAAAATAGTAAATATACAATTTTTTTTTATTGAAAAGGATATGGAAAACACATCAAGAATATACAATTGTTTACTACAAGAATAAAAACAAATGAGAAACGTTTTCCCTGCTGTAAAACGGTCTCGGTTACTGCAATTTTTTTTAGAAATACACAAATTCCATTGTGGGGACTTGAACCTCTCTAATGAGAGTCGACCAATCAGACTACAACAGAGCACATATGAAGTAATTGTTGATGACAATCAATTGGCGGTTTGTCAATTCGTGCTTTTACAGTCCTGAGTGCGTCCAAAATGGAGCAACGCATTTTTAGTAAGATGTTTGGCAATGGTGGTTCCCTTGGGAAGTTTCTGTCTTTTGCCATTAAAGTCAAGCCATTGTTTTTTTTGTTAACTCAACTTTAAAGGTTTTCAAATTGGAACGTGAAGAGTCTTATTACTAATTAAATTGAAATCCTGGGTTGGCAAGTGGCCGCGTCCTTGGATTTTATTTCACCTAAATTTTTCTCTTAAACAATCATCCGTTGCAGCACAATGATTCGTCCCGAAAGTGAGTGGTTTTCCAGGTGTTGATTTCCCCTTTTTGGCAATGAATAGCATTTGAATTTCAATTATTACTACACAAAAAAATTTAATTGCTATTTGAATTGCAATTATTACTACACAGATTTTTATTGCCATTTGGATTTTAATTATTACTACACACAAAATTGATTGCTAATTGAATTGCAGTTATTACTACATGGAGATTTTATTGCCATTGAATTCTAATTATTAATACTCCGGGATTGTAATGCTATGTAAATTTTAAATTAAAACTGCACATATATTTATTACTATCTATATCTATAGCGCAACAATAACACAATGAATTCTACTCGTATTCCACAGATAATTGTTACTTCTGTAATTTCAGACTATTTTGGGGATTTTGGCAGCTGGAATATGGTCGGGGTCTATTATGGAGGTTAACACATCAAATTATATATATTATGAAACTGTAGCATCAACACCTTGCCAATAATTTTCGATGTCTTTTTAATATTTCTGCAAAAGGTTTATATAAGTTATTATTGTTTTATTGCCTACAAATTGTTTCTAGGAAAAACTTTTTCTATAGAATCCTTACAAGGAATTTAGATATTTATAGGTGTGTGATACAATGGGAGAAACTAACATAAACATTGTGATTTGACAAGTGATGCACCTTGCCATGTTGATACTATGGGTGTGAATAGATTTACAAAGTAGAGATCCTTAACATAAATAGTTTATTCAACAAGACATACACTTTATTACGTTTGGTGCTAGGGATGTAATTTGATCTTCAACTAGTGATTCAATAAAGTAGTGAATCATGTATAGTTCTTGGAGTTTATCCAAGAATTTATGAGATATTATAAATGAACTACATTATTTTAGATGTTATTCAATTCCATCATAAGTTGCTATCAATGGACAAGTTATTGGTGTCTTAGGACTCTGATAGTTTAAGTTGGTACCTTAACACGCTGGTTGTGTTTGTTAAAGGTTTAGATTTGAATGCGCTTGTGATTCTTGTGTGCTCGTCGCACCGTGGCGACATGATTTCTTAAGTTTGGATCATTGCACACGTTGATCGATAGTGCATATGAAACCTGGCTTAGGGTCTCGTGCCTCCCGATGTGGATGTTGTTGTATTTATGGTCGTACTTGTTTTTGTAAATTTATTGTGATTGTCTCTCGCTCGCCGGGAAGGTTCTTTTGACCGGCCGTTGAAGCTTTTGTGTTTGAATTGATTGAGGTTGTCTTTTAGCTTAGTAGGCGTGATCTTGCGTGTGTCAGGCGGGACGTAGACACCTCCTTGTTCCTCATAACAGTCACCAGCCTTGAGACCTTAAATGGTCAAAATTGATGGGAACCTGGGATTGAGCGTTGCTTATGTGTCCTGGAGGTCCTAACCTTACAGGGTAGGATGAACAGACAGTCGTTTTTATTTTGTCTAATTGATTTTCACATGTTGCATCTGGTTGCATGATGTGCTAGTAAGTTGGTTCGTTATGTTGTCTGTTGCCTGGTTGCATGCATCATGTTCGTCATCGAGTTGCGTTGTTTGATTGATGTTGTTGTTACTTCCCTTCTTTAAAAATAAAAAATAAAAAATTGCAAGCTCAACTGGAACTATAGTGTTGATAAAAGGATAACTAGAATGGAAAACCTATTATGGCCTTAAGAACAATTGTAAACCAACTGCTTTTTTGTTATGAAAAAAAAGAAATCCCTCTTTGATGCACTTGTTACTCCATTGATATAATATGGATGTAAATTTTGGGATTGCAACATTTCTAGATAAACTGGAGGAAAATTAATAAAATCTAAAAGTATTTTGTAATTTATAATCTTAAAATTAAAAGCAATACACCCTATCTAATCCTCCTCTTGGAAGATGGAATTCCACCCATCAAGAGAAATTATATGATTGGGTACCTAATGTAAAAGCACACGATAGATAGCATGAAGGATACAAGTGATCTATAAATTTGGGACTTATAGCCCACACACCTCACCAACATAGATACTCTATGCCATATGGAAAGCAAGAATCTATGTCAATGCAAAAATATTACACTTTCAAATTTAAATGTGCATACACAATACTTGTGCAACCAATCCTCTGTTCATGTGTATGAAGGTTGCTATGGTTAATGCTTCACAACAATATGTGAACTCTATTTTAGTTGTTAGTTTTTTCAATTGGCAGTCATATTATAGAACGAACTTTGGGATCAAGGTCACAATATGGAAGATATTTTGGAGGCACATGTTCCTCTGGGAGGCCTATTAGGATGTAGACATAAGTGTCTTTATAACACAATCAATAATTCTCTTGATTTTCACTTAGGTCCAGCTTTATCTTCTTTGGGGTTTATCACTTCCTTAACAACTCAACACCTGTATGATTTACCCGCTTAAGCATTCATAGCACAACAGTTCATTGGTTATAAATATTGTTTGCTTAAAACGATGAAAAAGTAATCAACACAACCATCAAAAGCCTTAAACCACAATATCTCCTCGTTATGCCTTACAAACCATCGACCCAATTCACAAAACCCCTTGTATCTAGATATCCAATTGCCATTGTATACATATTATCCCTCAACATTGGATATCATGTGTCAATCTTTCAAAACATTGAAACCGACCTTTTGAAAAATATGAAGGGCACAATAGGAATGATCACGGACTAAGTTTAAAATGGGTACTCATGGCCAATACCATAGAACACCCAAGTTGAGCAAATAAAGGTGAATATGCATGTGATAGAATTGTTAGAACGTGAAGTAAATAATGGTGTTATAACCCTAGATTTGGTCAAAAAATATATGGGTTGTACATGTAGTTTACCCAATGAATTTTCACGCTAGAAAATTAAAGAACCAGTACGTAGAATGCTTAGTCACATGTGAGGTTGTATAATACATCCAAATTGACTATGTTTTGGAAATTGACTGAAATTAAAGGCCTCACAAACCAAATAGGAAATGTATCATAATCAACAATCAAACCAAATAATTACAAGACGATTATAGGGAAATGATAAGCCGCAATTCAATAATTGAGTTCATCGTTGTGTTCACACTACCACGGCCCAGAAAAACAATAGTTTAATGTGTTAATTAATCACCTAGTGAACATAGCACAATTACAATGTTGTAGGTGTATTTAGTTACTAAATCCAATAATTCTAACAACCACAATAGTTGTGAGTATTAATGTGTAAGTACAATACTTTTGTGCATCTATATTAAATGGTACACACAATTATATCCCCCCCAAAAAATAATCATTCGGGAAGAGAAGCCAACACATGAAGACAACAAGGATTTTTATCTTGGAAACCCATATAGGAAAAGAAACATTTGATGGGGATTTTTTTTTCTCAAGAAATTGTTTTAGAGGCATGCTATACATTTCTAATTGAGGATTTAATGTATTCTACTCATTGACAAAATTCCAGATTCCTTTGGCTTAGAGACGACCTTTCATCTTCAAACAAGCTTCTTTTTTTGAGTCCTTCATTTTCTTCTACTACCCTTCTTCTTCATTTCCTTTCAAGCTCTTTTCCTCCCTTCTTCATTGTCCTTTAATTTAACAACATTATTTTTTTAATCGAGTTTCTTGGAAGTCCAAACATCAAGATGATTCATTTAATATTCTTTTGTTTTTTCGACTCTTGGGAAATCTAGTTCAAACTTTTCTAAGGTCTTAATTACAAGTGTAAAGCCACAAAAATGTTTTGGATCCATTTTTTATCACACCTCCCCATTATGAGGATTTTGGTTCCAAAAGATTTAGTTTAATTCTTTGTATTCTTCTTCTCTACGGTTATGTGCTTGCCTCTTCTAATGACATAGAATATAGTTGTCTCTTAGATGTTATGGAGTCTTAAAGAACCTTGCCAAGTCATCCTTATGTATCAATCTTTGACAAATCTCCAAGTAGGGGAGTTTTTGTTGCAGGATGGAAGTTAAGAGTTGAATAGGGACTACCTTTAATCTTGGTGTTAGCTTGTTATCCACTCTATTGGTGGAGATGAAATTTTATGTTGTTGTAAGTTCTTAGACAATGGTTGCTTTTTTTCCCTTCCCTTTACCCTTCACTATCAAAACTTTTCTTTTGGTTTTTCAACCCCTAGGATGAAGTTTCAGATGAAGCCTCCAACACTTGGCTTCCCAATGTCCACTCAACTTGCAATTCTGGAAAAAAATATGTGACTACAAGGGCTATATGGCATTCACTTCTTGTCTATGTTCCTCTAAACTCATGGTTGTCTTAGGGAATTTTTCTTGTCATTCTTCCCATTGAAGGAACATACATTAGAATGCCAACAATCATTACCCTTGTGACATTTCTTCTTGTAGCAGAAATAAACCAAAGATGCCTTGACATACCTCTTTGGTTTGTGCTTGTACTTTTCAACTTGTTTTCTTGGTTCCCCAAGTGTTGGTGCAATTTTGGAGGGTAGAAACATCTCTTGGTTTCCCTCTTTCAAGATTCTACAAGCATGTTGGAGTGGTTTGTTCCCACTCCATTTTCATCTACTTTTTCTTCAATCAAAATGTATTCTTCTTCGGTCCCCCTTGCTTTGACAAAGGTTATCTTGGTGGTTCTAGCTTGGGATGAGTTGTAATCACTCACTTTGTCTTTGCCGCTGAAACCTAGGCCTTCATGTTTGTGCCTTTGTTCAATTACAATGTAGTATACAATCCCTTGGCTTCTTTTGTCTAGCCCTTGGCCATTATAGCCCATTTGTTTCACAAGCTTGGAACCGATGCCTCTAGCACACTTTTCAAAATAACCAAAGTGTTCTTAAGAAAGGTCCTTGGAGGATGAGGTTACCATGCCTGTCTCAGTTATAGTATTGTATTATGTAATAGCAATGGAAAGTGTTTGCACTTCCTTAGTCTCTTAGACCATTACTTACAACTTGGCCAATGTCTCAAACTCCTTTTTGAGCTCTACTGTCCTCTCCTTCAACTGTCAGTTCTCCTCTTGGATCTGCACATTGAAGCCTCTTAACTCTTCTGAACTCTCTATTTTCAATGCTTTACCCATGGTGGGTTTACATTTCCTCAAAGTGCTAATAATTGCTTCAAGGAGACATATTCAACCACTTCAATTCCATTATGATTTGTAAACATGAGACTTATAGCCCACATGCCTCACTAACTCAGATACTTTACATAAACCAAGAATTTATATCAATGCATAAATATTATACTCTGAAATTTAAATGTGCATACACAACACTTGTGCAATAAATCCTCTAATCATATGTATGAAGGTTTCCATGCTTAATGCTTTGCAACAATGTGTAAGCTCCATTTTACTTGTGAAGTTATAAAGATATTTTACTTAAGACACAAATTAGCATAATTGCCAAAAAGCCTTAAAACTTCACAATACCTCCTCATTTTGCCTTACAAACCATCAACCCGATTCACAATACCCCTAGAACTATATATTCACAATACCTCCTCATTTTGTCTTACAAACCATCAACCCAATTCACAATACCCCTAGAACTATATATTTGATGGCTAATGCATACATATCATCCCTCCTCAACATTGGATATCCTGTGTCAATCTTTGAAACATTGAAATCAACCATTTGAAAACTATGAAAAGCGTAACAGGAATGACCCATAGACCGAGTTTAAAATGAGTACTCAATACCATAAAACACCCAAAATGACCAATTGAAGGGGAATAGGAATGACCCATAGACCAAGTTTAAAATGAGTACTCATAGCCAATACCATAAAACACCCAAAATGACCAATTGAAGGGGAATATGCATGGGATAGAACACTTAGAATGGGAATTAAATCATTGTGTTATAAGCATTTTATTTGGTCAAAGTATAGGTGGCATGTACATGTGGTTTCCCAATGAATTTTCACACTAGTGAATTAAAGAACCAATAACTAGTATGTCGAGTCATGCATGAGGTTGTAACGTACAATGACATTGATTATGTTTTGGCAATTGATTGAAGGTAAAGGCCTTACAAACCATATTGGCAATGTATCATAATCAACAATCAAACCAAATAACGACAAGGTTGTTACATGGAAATGATAAACCATAATTCAACATTTGAGTTCACTATTGTGTTCACCCTACCACGACCCAACAAATAATTAATCACGCAACGAACAAAGCACTAGGTACATTTAGTTACCGAATCCAATAATTCCATCAACCAAAATAGTTATGAGTGTTAATAGGTGAGTGCAATAATGTATATTAAATGGAATACATAGTTATATCCAAAAATTTGAAGCAATCATTTAAAAAGAAAACCCAACACACAAAAAAAACAAGAATTTTTATCCAAAAATCCAAGTAGGAAAACTAACACCGATATTTAATGAGGATTTTTATTATACCATATATAAATAAAAAAAATTACAAATTTTTAAATCAACTTCCAACTTTTAACATTTCAACCTAAGAAATAATCGTTTTAATTGTATTATAAAATCATTTATTTATTATATTATTAATTGAAAATATTAAAATAACAAGCTCTTAACACACAATTTGTTTATAATTTAGATATGAAATTTATTATATACTTTAACACCAACATATTTAGACATATTTAGTTAAGACAAGACATTGACAACATCGGGTCACGGTAAGATGGTTATGAATTAAAGAGTTTTCTTATCCATCTTTATAAAAAGTTTTATTTAGATTTAATTTTTTTTTTATAACAAATTGGTTTTCTCTACAAAAGTTCAGAACTTACCCCAATTAAAGGACTTATATATGTGTGTTTTGACTGTTATCCCAATTAAAGGATGAACATAATTTATATGATAAAAAAAAAAATTAAATTAAACAAATATATTTAAGAATCATACTATACTTAACTTTTTAATTTAGATAAAAAAATTAAGTTATATATATGTGTTTTTTTGTTAATTGAGTATATTTTGGATGGTTATGAGGAATGATTGTTATCCTTTTTAGTAAAATTCAATTCTTATAATAACATGAATAAAACTCATAATAAATATATTGTAATGGCTTCGAGTATTGATGATTTAATGTTATCGTAAGCCCTGCAATCAACAATAATGACTTTAATGTATATATATAATTGCTTGAACAACTCTCATCACTGTTATTACGCCGAAAGGCGTACACCTATTGATAATGGGCACAATTAATGATCTTTTAACCTTATTTAACCTTAAACCCTAATCTGATGGCTATGCATTGAAGATGCTGTCATATTCTTAGTCGTCCTCCAAAATCAATGGATCAGATTTATTATTCATAACTTTCTTGCATTTATCAAGGCATCCATTAACATGTTTACTTTTTAACATTTACCTAATCACATTAAAAAATTACTGTAAGGATGTGTAATTGCCACGTTCCATTTATCAACCTAATACAATCAAACATTTCATATTACCACAAACAGATTACCACAAACGTTTTATATTAGGGACACGCATTCTCAGTATAATATTGAGAGCATGCGTTATCAGCCGCTACCTTTCGACGTTCTCAGCCGCAAGTTAGCGGCTATGCTAGTATTAATTACGTTTTACTAATATGTTCCTAATTAATGTTAATTAATATTCTTTTTTATGAGTAAGCTTTAGTGCACTTTGGTTTTGTCATTCAAGAGCCACGATTTTTGACTTAAAATAAAGTCTCTCAAACCCTTCTAAGCTGCTAAAACCCTGCACAACGATTCGCTAAAATGGTGGACCTCCCAAATAGTCAAATCCATTCCACAGGGATCGCAAATTACGCGTCAAAAGATCAAAAAAAAAATTGGATTTACTGTAGATAGGGCTAACCATTAAGCATTCATAGCTAATTCTGGTTGTGCTTACTATGTTAATTTTTGAAATTATTGTCTATTGCAATTTCTCAAATTTTGGTTGTGTTTATTATGTTAATTTTTAAAATAATTATTAATTGAGATTTTATTTTACTTGATAGTTTTAGGAATGTTTTTCAAATTAACAATTTATAAAAAATTTATGCATTATATTTTTTAAACAAAAGATGGATAATTGTTTTAAAATTTAAATAAAATTAACATAGATTTTAAGTCAAGAAGAAAACATGGAAGACAATACCATGTGGATATGTTGTAAAAGGGAACTAGAGTTTGTGTTGCCACTTAGTAAGGTTCAATTATGTTCCACAATGTTTTGAAGGCCATATACCTTTTATTTATAGTGTCCTAACTTATTTTAATCACTTTTCTCACTTATGTGTTTATTTTTACTTCTAGTTATTTGTAAATTAGAGGAAGAGACACTACAAGAGAACCATTATTTTATAAGCAACATCATGTATGTAGAACTTGCAACCTTACAATAAAACCCTTGATTATGAATTTACATGTTAATTTTTAAGATGTTATTGGTTGTTCCTTATACTATCGTGTATGGAATAATGTTAAAAAAATATAGAAGAGACATTGTTGGTCCCTCCCTATCATAGCATAAAATGATAATTGGGGGAGGGGCCGTGGCTGCAAAAAATCTCTGTGCAAACGACAAAGAATATAGGCTTGGGTTAGTCCCTAGATTCCATATTATTCTTTTTGGAGAATTGATATCCATTAGATTCTTTACGACCTTGATTACACCTATGTCCATTAGAGAATGTTATATGAATGTTAGGATATGATTCACTACAAGTAGTAGGTATGTATCTATGTTGAACAAGACATCTAATTTTTTGCAAAAAAACTAGGTAACATGTATATGGCCACAATGTTTAACAATATGTGTTGGGAAATCCATAAGAGATATCATTCTTTGTATTTTTTGCAATCTTTTTATGTTTCATTTATTCATAAGTTTTTGTTGGTCAGTTCTATAGTAGTGATTTTGCTTTGAAAATAATGATATCATAAGAAATAAATAAGTTTGACTTTTCACATTATAACTATTGTAATCGTTAATTACTGTATCATTAAGAGCACAAAAAATTGTAAAAATTAGATTATTAACATATTTTAAACATAATATTTATAAAAAATATAAAATATTTATTAAATAAATTTATATTCTTATATTAAAATAAATTTATAAAAGTATATTATTTAACACCTAAGTTAAATTATTATATAAAATGTTGTTTGCCTTGTAATCAAACATATCTCATTGATTATCCCAAGGATTCAACTATGAGGTAGCGTTTGCCCCATCATCTAGTCTTTCGCAACAACAACAACAAAAAAAGACATCAAATTGTATGGTTTGTTATAAAATAATATTGAAGTCAAGGACTTAAAAAATGGTTGGCATGGATGGTGGAGACATTTATTTTAGTAGCAATATGGTAGATGATATTGGTAATGGATTCTCCATGGAGATCTTTTTCGAGGATATTTTGAGAGACACTACTCATGCCTGCACTAAAACCCACATCTGCAACCTTCCTGAGCTAAATATACCACACATGCTTCTACATGCACACAAAAATCTTTGTTTCTCCGAATGGCAAGAAGTTCGTAGACATAGTTGAGTCTCTACAAAACAATTCTTCCCAGCCAAAAAAATGATCAATAGGTAATAGAGAGGAAGTTAGAAAATATAGGGCAAAGAAGAAGGCTCAAACACCTCTCTCTAAAGGAGGTTTTGCATTTGACCACTCTTAATCAGCGCTCAGGACATTACAGGGTCGGGTAGCTTTAGAGGCTGAGATTGCAAGATTGAAGTGTTTGTTGGCTGATTTTAGGGGCGGATCGATGGGGAATTGTGGTCCTATACCTATCAAAAGTCAAGTCAATTAGAGAGGGCCAGATTGAGGAAGAGGCGACTAACAGTTGGAGTCGGTGGCAACTGAGGATGACAGAGCTACCAACATTCGAACCCAGAGACCGAAGACATCATGTAACAATTTTCAATGTGTCAAACCAACTGGAAATCGTTAATTGGATAATGACAAACAACAAAAAATTGAGAAATAACCTTCCCTTAAAAACACCTTCAGTTTAATCAAGTAATCAAAAATATGTTTTCTATATCAATATCAATATAAAATAAAAATATGATACACTATAAAAACAAAACAACTATTAGAATTTTAATATAAATTTTATAAAAGATATAAATAATAATAATAATAATAAGTCAAATAAAATTATATGCACAACTCTTAAAAGAAATGGCTGTTTCCACCTTGCCTAACTTGTCGATCCCACTCACACAACCCTGTGGCAACAAGGATGGAAGTCTAGGAGAATCTTGGAACTCAGTGTCCCCCAAACTATTTACTGGGACCGATATCTCACTGCGCTAAGGAAGGCAAACATACGTTTAACGAATGGAGCAGAGGAACTCATCTGGGATGGAGACCTACGAGGCACATACACTCCTAAAGTAGGCTATGTACTACTCAGTATAACACAAGCACACTAAGAGGAAAAATGGTGGTGGAAATGATTGTGGAAGTTACAATGCCCAACCAAAGGTAAGCTATTGGTATGGTATATCCTAGAAAACAAAGTCCCCACCTAGGATATTCTACAGAAGAAGCTCTTTCACGAGTCTAGTTGGTGCCCCCTCTGTCATTCACAGGAAGAAACGATAGATCATCTATTCATGCGCTGTCCCTTCTCTAGCTCTGTCTGGTCGGAAGCCTCCACCTTAAATCCTGACATCAACAGTTGGCATGGAGATACCTTTGAAACAACTATAAGGATTGGCTAAAATCAACAACCCCAAATTACTTAAAAGCAATGCCAGTACTAACAGCTTGGGGAATCTGGATAGCCAGAAATAATACCATTTTCTAAGATGCACTACAATCTCCACTAAGGGTGGCCACTTCATCCTTAAGTATTGCAGAACAATTAAAATTTAAACACCCCTCAAAACGGGGCACGAACCGAACTTCTCGAGAGGAACAAATCAATAAAGAGAGACCCTAGGCATATTTCAATGGCACGGCCTCGGGTGATCAACTCCACTGTGGGGTGGGTGGTTTCTTATACCTTTCGAAACGACACTTCTTCCTCCTCCGAGTTGGGCTGGGGCCTCGCTCTAATAATTATGCCGAACTACAAGCCTTAAAACTCCTTCTACAATTCACGACAGAAAAAGGAGCAACCGATCTACAAGCCTTTGGGGACTCTTTGACTGTTATACAGTGGGATACACAAACACAACTTTGTCACATATCTAGACTCAAACCCTTTATGGAAAATATATTGAGGACCATTCCTACATTTGACACTTTCTCTCTCTCACACATTTACAGGGAAAGGAACACCATGGCTGATAGGCTTTCCAAAGAAGCATCGCACCTAGCTTTCAGAAGCTGGCATATCACAGAACATACTGAGGTTGGCATTTTTTAGTTCCATAGGCCGTTCTAGGAAGAGCAAGCATAAATGACATACAAATGGCATCCAATTTTGAGTACATAAGCAGGAATACTATGTTGATAACATAATTACCATTTTTGAAACTCATTATTTTTTGAATATTCAGCATGTGCTGGGGCGGATGCCCATACATAATATGTAATATTTTGTATTGAAGTTTGTATACTTTCTGAAGATTCATAGAATTATATGAGACACTAACAGACAATATATATTCATGCTAGCCATACAACAAATATATATCTACGAATGTAATTTTATAACCCTTTTAATAAAATTATGACTTTTTTCCTTGAAAAAAAATAAGTCAAATAAAATTGTATAAATTAAAGCTAAATCTTAAAATAATGATTATTTAGAAAATGTAAGAACTAGTTATATATATATATATATATATATATATATATATATATATATATACATAGTATTTTGGGCATTTCACTTAAGCAATAAAATACACATTTAAAATTTATTTAATCATAAATTCTCAATATTAAAATTTATATTTCTATTTCTTTTCATTCATAAATTGTTTTGGAAATATATATATGTGATTTTTTTTCTTATATGGATATCTTCTCTTAAATTAACTACATTTGATTTTAATTTGTCACATATATAAACATAATGAAAAAGATTTCCAAAACCCCCTTCCTATGAATTTAGAAAAACTCTCTTTTTATAAGGAAAAAAAAACATTTTTTTAATAAGAAAAAAACAAGAAAACAATATAACTAGTCAAATAAAATTAAGAAAAAGATTTAAAAAAACCCCTTACCTTATGGATTTATTAAAACTTTTTTAATAAGCAAAATAAATTATTTAGAAAAAATATCTCTTTCAATGATTATTTTTCAAATGGATTAAAAGAACGATATTTCTCTTTAAATATTGAAATGCAACCAAATCATTGTTTAAGGAAATGGACCATTTTATGAAAACAAAGTATTATAATTTTTTTTTAAAAACACTTTACATCAATTTCATAACCACAAATGTTAACAAGATAAAATAAATAATATACACTTGAATTTTGAGCTTTAAATTTGAAGTATGAAAATGGATTCCATTAACTCTTCTAATAATCTTCACTTAATAGTCAACATATGTAACATCAACATATCAGAATAAAAGACAAAACCTCAATTAACAATCCAAGTGACCATGTGCAAAATCAATATGGTAGAATGGAAGACAAAAACTCACTTAACATAATAATATAAGTAAACATATACAACATCATGGCAGACAAAAACATTTTACAAAGAAATATTTTGTGACTTACTTTCCTCTACAAACAATACATTATTGCAAGTTTCAAGTATTTCATAATTACTATAACTTTTTACTTTGGAGTACATACAACCAATATATTAAAACATTTCTAAGAGGCGGGTATAAGCAACTTTGTTGCTATTTTCAATTGTTTTTCTCAAGAAATTACAAAAGTGAGCTCTACATTTCCAATCAAGAATTTAATGGATGCTTACTTACTAGAAAAATCATAGATGGCTTTGGCTTAGAGACAAATTTTGATCTTCGAACATGCTTCTTCTTCTTAGCCCTCTGTTTGATGTTATTGTCATTATTTTTCATTTCCTCTCAAAGTTCTCTTCCTCCCTTCTTCATTGTCCTTTAATTCAAGCATTGTCCATTTTTTCATACCACTACTTGGAAGGCCAACCATTAAGATGATTCAATTCATCTTCTTGTGGTTTTTTGGCTCTTGGACAATTTAGTTAAAATTTTGCCAAAATTTTAATTACAAACTTTAAAGTGAGACAAATGTTTTGGATCCATTTTGGATCAATCAGGCTTCCTAGTATTGCTTCAAATTCTAGTAAAAGTCACACAAAACTTAAGAGAGGGTAGTGTAAAGATGTTGATTCTTGGTTAAACCATTGGAAAATAGAGGGGGGAGACAACTTTACAAATTATTGACACCATTAAACACACTATAACAACTAAAATTAAATACGAAAAGTGGTGCAATGAAGAAATGATGATGATGTTGATTAACATCCAATGAGACCGAATTGGTCGATCAGACCTTAAGAGGGTAAGGAATTACTTGCAATTGTTTAGAATTTTGTTTCTATGCTTGAAAAACATTAAGAGAAGCTTTCCAAGATAGCCATAGTTTTGTTGAGTTAAAAGGTTAGGAAGGTTGGTAGTGTGACAAATATTTTGAAATTTAGATCTAGCATGGGTATAGGCTGGACAATAAAGAGTAAGATAAAGTTAAAGTATTATAAAGATACCACTAACCCCAACGTAGAATATCAAAAGTATCTTATTGTTGTATTTATCTTAAAGAAGAAAATTAACATTGCTAAAATAAAATAAAAAAACACACTCTCACGGCCTTCATGGTGACATTTGTGTTGGGTAAAACATAAAACACCATGGGAAGAAGGAATATGTAATTGTTATGATAGTAAGAAAGTGGAGGATGAAAACTATTTTATCTTAGAATGCCTTGTCTTTGCACATATTATGTCTCAATTTAAAAATATTTATAACACTATTGATCTTTGTAACTT
>ML792570.1:318920-349015 GCA_009831015.1 Picea engelmannii
GTTGTATTTTTGGAGTTACACTCCGTGGAAAACAGGGTTTGTGGCTAGTCCTAAAACTAGTCTAAAAGAGGTGTTTCGAGTAAAAGCATCATAACTTATTCATAACAGATCCAAATTCAGTAAGACCAAATGTATTGGTTAGATTTGAATCTGTAGTATTCTGTGTACCATTTTAAGATCCATACAAAAAATATTCTGTGTGGGGCACGTTCTACAAGTTCACTCTCTAGAATAAGCCAACATTCAACAAGGTATGACATTTTGGCTATAACTCCTTTTCTTAGAGGTTCCAAGTAGTGAAACTTGGAGGAATTGCATAAAAGACACTGAAGAACATTGTGTACTATTTTCATATCTTTATTCATTACATGTACATAGTTATGATTATTTCAAGTTAGGGTTGTTCACTAATCCAAAATTAGTCACGTGAGACTAAAGTAAAGTTTGATGAAAATGCTAGTCTCTTGTTGTTAAAGTTAAGGAAGGTTTGCAGGTATGTAATCATATACACCGGGTTTGTTACATAGTTACAAATCAGATTTGGATGATGAAATTGATGAGGGATTTTGGTTGAGTTACATGTTGGGTACATGGTTGAGACAAGTAGTTGATGAGTTGGCACATACATGAGGTGTATAGTTGATGATGTTGGTACATCTTGATGAGTCATAGTTGATGAGTAGTTGATGCATGATTGGTACATACTTGKTACATGGTTGGAGGCTTGTTAGTAGTATTGTTGACACATGGTTTATGGATGATGTAGCATACTTGTCTTGGTATATTATTAGAAGCACATATTGATCTTGGTGATGATTATGAGTTGTTGTGTTATGATTGGTTGATGCACATCTTGGTTTTATTATGCATATGGTTGAGAGTTGTCTTGGTGATTGATCTTGGTGAGTAGATCTAATTTGGTTGATAAGATTGATGAGATGGGTTGTTGTGATAGGTTGTTTGGACAGGTTATTTGCATAGGTTTGGTGCATGGTTGATGCATTTGTTTATGGTTCAGGTTGAGGTACAAGTTGATGTATGGTACATGTTGGCACAAGTTATTGGTACAGGTTGTTTGGTGCAGGTTGATTGGTACATGTTTACAACAACATATCTCACAGTGATAGTGTGACAGTGGTTCCATCATTCTACTTATATTTTAGGGTGGTTGGATGGGGCAAGGACAGGTGGTTGTAGCCACCTTTCGGTTGTAGCCAGAGAACATAGGGGGTTGTAGCCAGAGAAATGGGGAGTTGGAGCTTCCCTCAGGTTGTAGCCTGAGAAACTAGGGGGTTGGAGCCTCCTTCTAGTTGCAGCTAGAACACAAAGGAAGTTGGTGCTTCCAATGAATGTAATTCTTAAAGACATATAAGAAAAATCATTCTGTGGTTTTCTCCCTCTTTGGGTTTCCACGTAAAAACACTTATGTATTGTGTATGTGTATGATTGCTCATTTGTTCAATGTTTATTTACTCTGCAACTATTGGATGATAATGCTACATTGATATAACACTTGCGTTTTGTGGTTAAAAATGATTAAATTTCTCTATTATTGATTCACCCCCCCTCTCAGTAATCCAACACTAAGAATAGTAGATGAGATTCCTTACCTCTCAAAACCTCGCTCCCACTTGTTGTAACTTACCCATGTTTCTGTCTTTCAACCATGTATATTTTCTTCTACTAACCTGTGCACTATCTTCATCGTCTCATTCTTATTCATCTACATTGATAATAAAATCCTTTAAAACAGGGTTCAACCCGATCTTCACATTTGACCTCAACTTATTAATGAGATGGGTACAAGGTTTTCACGTTATGGACTGTACAACATGTTTTTCTCCCTCCTTCTCTGATGACTTTTCCATATTTTTCAAACCTCCTGGTTTGTTGGAACCATCCGAGTCTTTCATTAGTGCAAGCATGGTCCTCGTGACTTTTCCTTTGATGATTTGGATTGACGTCAAGTTTTGTTGTCATGTGTAGCTCTCGGATGGGACCGTAGACATGATGTTAGCATGTGATTGTGGAGGTTGTCGAGGGTGGTTTGGATCCACACCGCTCTAACTTCCACAATCAACCACCAATTGCCATGTACTTCACAAGCTATACCATGGTTTCAATTGCAGAACCACTCTAGGAGATTAATGTTCGGTCGCTTTTTATTTTCGCAATGAAGTGTGAGAGTTGATCAATTTTGCAATCTTTGATCTGGGTGACCCTTCTACTTTAGTGCCACTGCTAAAGTTTTATCCATCTGCCAATTTTAAAATTCTTCTAACAATATTTAGAGATGGTGTCAATTTTTCCTGTCCTCGAAAAGAAGATCAAACCAGTAATACTAACACACCCCAGTGCCTTTGTTGGGCTATGGAGTATTTATTCACACCCAAACTAACTAATCTATAGCTACACCCCAGTGCCTTTGTTGGGATATGGAGTCTTATTGTTGATATACTGTATAAACAAATTGAAAAAGAAATGCTCTAATGACGAGCTTATTCAACACACCCCTACTCTAACCAGTTGAAATTGAATACTCAAGTATAAACAAATTTCCAAAATAACCAATCAAGCAATGGGGTTCTTGGCATGTCTTCATGTACATTGCTGAAAGCATGAAAAGACAACAACGTACACAACATAAATTCTAATGGTAGTTCATAGTTACTACCACACACTTTGTGCATCATACCAACAACTACAATATTAGAGACCCCAGTTGAAATTGAATCCATCCAATCAGATATGGGATCATCAATAACATGAGGAGACTTTGGCTGATCTAGAAGATTGATTCAATGTTGTTTGAAATCTACTATATGAACAAGACTGGGTTGCTCCTGTCCTCGTTGAAACAACTCATGAAATTCATGTGATTCACAACCATTAAGGGCAGCAAAACACTCTTGATATTGCTCATCTTGTTGTTTGAAATGAAAGAGTATGTCTTCTACATTGCTAGTTTTTTCTTGTTCTTGCTCCAGAATGTCATTTCCAGACTTATAGATTTCTTGTTGCTCAACGATTTATGGGGAATGTAGATCCACGTATACTATAGAAGAAGATTTGATATGTTTATTTGATAGCTCCCCTTCATAACCAATAAATAGAGTGTGTTCAACTGCAAATAAATCATAAACATATGATAAAACTTCATGACAAAATTGAGCAACAAATTGATCACAATCATGACTATCATTAGCTGCATCATTAACACAAAGCTGAAAAACCTTCTGTTGGAAACCCAAACTAAATAAGGATTTAACATCAACATTTATTACCTTCTCATCATCATTTTCAGTTTTAAAAGAATGTTGAAAGTCGTCTTGTTGTATAATAGAATTGGAAGAAGATACAATTGATAACGAATCTTCTTCCTCTTCCTCAACATTATCGTCCCCTTCATCTATACTGCTAGAAGAATTAATAATTTGCTTTTGAATATAAGATCCAAATTCTTCACAACCGTTTTCAAAAAGTAAATCAACAAGAAAAAAACCTTTTACAATGATCATTAAACGTTGCATGGAACTATTTCAGGGAAGATATGCTAGTAGGAGGCAAGGATCGATATCATTCACGAGCATCTTCCTCTAATGAGTACATGAACATATTCATTAATACATCCTCATGATGTATATTGAACTGATGCATGACTTCATGAAATGAAAGAAAATGATCTGTGGGGTTATCATCTTGATCTTCTCTAAATTTGGGCAAGTAATCACCCCACTCATATATAGCAGGAACAACATTTGGAAAACCAGGAACAACAGAGAAATTAAAAGGAGCAAACCTCCGAGCCAAGATGGATTCCATCTGAAAATATGACTTCTTGAAACTGTGGAGTCTCCAAAGGATTATTTAACCATGACGTCACCAGGTGAATGATCTGCAGTCTGAATGTGTCTGGTCTTTTTTCACCATCAAAGATCAGATCTAATCATTGTTGTTATCCTAGGGAAATATATTTCGTTACTTTGTTCCTGACAACATCGCCAAAAGATGTTGGTTCTAAAGTCTGCACATGATTGCTAAAGGGCAGAGCTAGGCCACCTCAAGTTTAGAATGATTGCTTTTTTGTTTTTTTTTATTGGTCAGTTAGAGGGTTGGTTTCACCAAGACAAGAGCATGATGGGGTTGGAAAAATGATATGGATGAAGGTCCTCCTTGGTTGGTGGCACACAAATGAAAGACAAGTGAAATAATGGAGGTAAAAACAAAGGGAAACAACAAACCACTCAATTAATAATCTGCTGCAAGAAGTTCAATGCTTAAAAGATCATTTAAGTACATCAAACATGTATAAAAAACGCAATTACTCCCATAGGTTGCAATAAAAACAAATCTTCACCAAAGCATTTGTTGTTTAACAGGTTGCATATTAGTAAAAACAAGTTATACAATAGTTGAAGGAAATGAAATATTCTTCGCACAAATAAAAAAAATTACATTAAAGATAAGATATATATATATATATATATATATAAACATGTAGATTTGGACAAAAACATTGTCATGAAGAGTATATTCACCAGGTAGAGAGATTTAATCCAAGCATAGAATAGGTTCAACCAGTTGATTTATTGATCTTCTTTTCCCAAAAATTGAACCCTCAAAACATACAAAAACTACATATTTATCACAGTTGCAGAGGCTCTCATCCATTTGGGACCGAGTCTTAACTCTACACCATCAGTTGTGAAACAATTTATTAACTTAAATAAAACATTGCTGGAGTATATTGCGGTATACTTCGAGCTTGACTTAATAAAAAAGAGTAGTTCTTATCACACATAAAAGACCACTTATTAACTTAATCTCAAAGAGTCTTGAACTCAAAATGACTAAAATTGTTGCTAGCAATGAAACTAGACTTATGCATATGCTGGAGTGAACTGAGATTTGACAGAAAATGACTAGGAGTGACATAACTGAGTTTTGTATCGAGCGTTGGCATATATGTGCATTGTTGGAGGCAAGTGGGAGATAATGGATGTGTTGGCAACGTTCTTCAAATTATCTTCTTTAGAAAGAAGCAAGTCTTCTTGCGCTTTTATGGAGTCTCTGATATTCCTTCTGCAACCTAGGTGTGTAGTTTCTCCAATTCCCAGTTGTGGTGTTGTAGGACTGGACCTGCAACTTTATTTTATGCACCTGTTAAATGTCACTGAGATGTTGTCAGATGAGCAATATGATGCCTTTGACTGGCTCGGCGTTCCTGGTTTGGCGTCGTTTAAAAACTTCAAAATAAAGCAATAAATGAGGATAAGCCACTTCGCAAATTCGACGTTTGGGAGATTTGGAGTGCAGAGTATACATATCTCCCAAAGGATCGAACTCCCGAAGCCATTAACCAACACTTTTTGCTAATTAACCCAAGATTAAGACTTTAATCATTTTGATGTTTCGACACTTCGGCACTTCGGAGCTCTGGAGCTTCGGGGAACTATGTTTGCTCTGGATGAAAATCTCTTGGAGTGATAATCTCGCAGAGTCATTAATTCATTCTTATCCTAATCTAATTAACCTGAGATTAAGATATTTTTACCATTAAATATTTGGGGAGTTTGGGACTCCGGCTCTTCATCGTTCAAGATCTTTTGAATGTAGAGTTTGAGAATCTCCCAGAGTGACTTGACAGTTTGGGGCTCTGGCACTTCGGGGCTCCGACACTTTGAAGGTTTGGAGAAATGTGTTTTCTCTATATTGAAATCCCTCAGAGTGGCGATCTCCTGGATATGACATGGCCATATGATGTCACAATCGTTGACATGTCACCTAAAAATGAGCAGATGACATGCCCAAAGTACCAAAAATGAGTGCCACTTGTCATGATAGATGAATGTCACGCGTCTCAAGAGATGAATTTTGCGCGTCTCGGGATTTTCAACGTTCGGAGCTCCGACGAATTGTTTTTTCTCTGGGTTGAAATATCTCGGAGTGACAATCTCGTGGAGTCATTAACCAATGCTTATGCTAATTAACTCAAGATTAATATATCATATCATTAAGAATTTTGAGACTTCGGGACTCCATATCTTCAGGGTTCTGGAGCTTTGGAATGCCGAGTATGCATATCTCTCAGAGTGGTGATCTCCCAAATCTGACGTGGCCATATGATGTCATAGTCACTGACATGTAAATAAAATAAGAGTGACACGTGTCACCTGGAAAAGAGTAGATGGCGTAACCAATATACCAGAAATGAGTGCCATGTGTCATCTGGAATCAACTGACAAGTGGTATATGACGTCATCTAAAAAATACTCTGGCATTATGACGCTTCGATACTTCGGGGCTTTGTGCTTGTTCTGGACCAAAAACTCCTGGATAAACAAACTCGCGAAGTGATGTGGCAGTGAGGGTCCACTCCGACACTTTGGGGCTCTGGTACTTCGGGGGTTCGCTAGAACTATATTGAAATCTCTTAGAGTGATAATCTCCCAGAGTGAAACTGCATATGATTGTTTTTAAAGCTCGCGTGATTTTGAAAACCTTGAATGCACAAGAGTCGTTGATCTTGATTAACTGTTGGATCTCCACCGTCGAACATTTAACATGTTTGTTTGCTCACAATTTAAGCTCGAAATGGATTGTTGTGTCTTTCCTTTTGGATGTTTCATGTGCATACAAAGGACTTTGTCGACCTGCTACATGCTCAATTAGTGATAAACATGATGACAAATATTTTGAACCCAAACCATGACATGCAATTATCCTTCAAGAAAACATAAATAATTTGTGCAAAGAATCAATCAAGAAAGACAATGATAAAAATAGAGTCATTGTAATGGGAAACCGACTTAACCAACCAGAAGAGGAATTATTTCAATGAAGGTATGGGGAAATGAGACAGGAGGGGCATGGGTGGAGACTTAGGTCTCAACAGTTACTATGGGTAGATAACTATACAAGATACCAAAGGTAGCTCCACCTACCACAATTTCTTTGGTCTCAACTAAGCAGTGCAGGAAGGTCATCTCCCATATTGGAAAATTTATTCTCTTCATGATTCGCTCTCATAGTGAACAGAAGGTCACAACCACATCCATGGCCTCCACACAGGGCTTCTCTATGCAGCATAAGCAAGAGGAAAAATTCATGAAAGAATATCAGGACATCCTCATCTCGCCCGTCGAGGTGCCTCTGTAATGTCAGGTCAAGCATTCAATTGAGCTAACCCCTGGAATGCCTTTGCTTAATAGGAAAGTGTATCAGCTCTCTCTTATGGAAAATGAGGAAATCAAGTGCCAAATTCAAGATATTCTCAAAAAAGGGCACATTCGACCAAGATCCTCACCCTACGGATGTCTAATTGTGCTCGTATAGAAGAAAGATGGGACCTAGCGACTATGTATTAATCACAAATATCTGAACAAAATCACAGTGAGGAACCAATACCCAATTCCACGAATTGACTACCTTATTGACCAGTTAAAGGGGTCCAAGTACTTTAGTAAGATTGATATGAATTTCGGACACCATTATGCCCCCATAGAACATACTAATGTATGGAAGACTGCTTTCAAGTCTAAAGAAGGTCTTTTCGAGTAGTTGGTCATGCCCTTTGGCTTGACAAATTCCCCAACAACTTTCATGAGGTTGATAGATGACATCTTGGGACCATTTACCAATTCCTTTGTGGTTGTATATCTAGATGACATCCTCGTCTTCAACAAGAGTTGGGAAGAACACTTACAACACATTCAGTAGGTCCTCCACACTCTCTGGCAACAAAAGCTATAAGCTAACTTAGAGAAATGCCCCTTCATCATGAATAAGGTCCAATACCTTGTATACATTATAGATGAGCATGGTGTGCATGTTGATTCTTAGGCTTCGAAGATTCTTAGGCCTTGCCAACTTCTATCGCATATTTGTATTTGGGTTCTCCCATATCGCATGGGCTCATAGCCAAGTGACCAAGGGTAGTGGGGTAGATGACAACAAAAATCCTTTGATGATTTGAAACATCGTTTATGATTAGCCCCAGTGATTGCCTTACTCGATCTATAAAAACCATTTGAGATTGAGATAGATGCTTCCAATTATGGTGTTGGTGACGTTCTCACTCAACGCAATCATCAAATGGCCAATCATGGTGAGACACTCTCAGATGTCATCCGTAAGTACCACACCTATGAAAAAGAAATGTATTCCATCGTACAATCATGCCGCCAATGGAAGCATTACATTCTAGGGAAGGAGACAATCATCCATATGGATCACAAGCCTCTGCAGTTCATGCAGACACAAGGAAAATTGTAGAATGACCACCATCAAAAGTGGTCCACGTACCTATAGTAGTTTCACCTCAAGATTAAGTATAAGAAAGGGAGCACCAATCACGTTGTTGACTGCCTCATTCGACCTCCAATTGCAACACTAACCATGGTGCTCGACTCTTGTGGGCATGAGACCTTCGGGTGGTCCCAACTTTATAATAGTGGTCCTGACTTCGCTGTGACCTATAAGATGTTGGGAATAGGATCGATCGTTGCCGACTTTCATATTTTGGATGGACTGCTATACCATATGGGTCATATATATGTTCCTTCAAGCGATTGTGCGAAGCTAATTTTGAAATCCCACTACAGTTGGGTGGCAAGACACTTTGGCATGGAGAAAATAGTGGCAATACTACATAAGAATTTCTATTGGTCGAAACTTCAACATGATGCTAGTAAGTATATTAAATCATCCATTGGCTTCTCCATTGCCAAGCCACCCAATAAAAAAGAATGATTGTATACCCCTTTTCCTACTCCTGACGGGCCCTAGGAATCCATCTCAATGGAACACATATTAGGTCTTCCCTCAACCAATCATGGAAATAATTGTGTATTCATGGTGGTTGATTGATTCTCTATTATGGCCATTATGACCACCCATAAGAAGAGTATCACAGCTGAGGGCACTGCCAAGCTCTTCTTTGAGCATGTATGGGCACACTTTGGACTATCACAGACCATCATATCAGATCGGGACAACTTATTCTTAAGCACATTCTGGTCGAGCCTCTGGTCATTGTTGGACACAAAGCTCACCAAATCCACTGCCTTCCACCCTCAGAATGATGGACAGACAAAGGTCATCAATAGGATGATTGTGCATATCTTGCACATATACAAATCCAAGTATCCAGGCACATGGGATGAGAGTCTTCCTTAGGTCCAACACAACTACAACATATCCCTCCATAGCTTGAATGATCGCATCCATTTTCAGGTGGGCCTGGGCTTTCAACCATTGGGCCCCATTGCAGTAGCACTAGCCCTTGCATCCACATAGGAAGAATCTTCCCATGCTCAATCTGAGGATGAAAAAGCCACCAAATTCAATGAATGGATTTCGCACAACCGCCAACAAGTCCATGATATTTTGCAAAAATCCAATGCTAAATACAAGCAATGTTGTGATCAACATCGGGTTCCCCACAAGTTTCAGGTGGGAGACAAAGTTTGGTTACATTTGCAGAAAGAGTGCCTTACAAGACCCCATCGAAAGATGCGACCACTTTTCTATGGACCTTACACCATCACAAAGGTTGTGGGAGATAATGCTTTTGAGTTAAGTATTCCCCCCTTCCTTGGCTTGCACCTAGTATTCAATGTGGACCTCCTTCAACCATATTTTCCCCCACTACTGGACACATCGGAAGTGGCAAAGAAACTGTGATACCTATAAATTTCAACCCTGACTACATGGAACATGCAACCATTGATCGTATCATGAACACACATGCTAATGGCACTCACCAACATAAGATCCAACTCTATCAGGTTGTCAAAGCAAGGCAACTACTGCACCAAGGAAAGTGGCTCACCAACGTCAAGTTCAACAGAAGTTGACTCCATTTGATGGAGACGCTCAATGAAATTGAGACCATTTCTTCCTAAGGGGGGAGAACTGATCTAGGTGGACATCGGTGGCCACCCACCTATTCCACTGGCTCAAAATATGGTTTCCATCTTGGCAGATTTTCTACAAATTTTCGGGTCCCAAACTTCCAGGGCCATTTTGATGCCCTAAACAACGATTTTTTTTTTTGGCTCTAAAGTGCCTAAGAAGTAGGTGAAGGCAGATGCTAGGACAAAGGAAATTTGTACTCCTCAGCTAGGCCTTTCCGATGGGGTATCGAGTGCACCAAACAAAGATCGTATGCAAAAGTTGTGCCCTAGGGAAGTTGATGTATCAACTACCCCCATTAGGGCCCACAAACCTTTTGGTGTTTCATCTCTCGGGGTTATAGTTTTTGATGTTTACGATTTTATCATTTATGATTTATGTTAAAAAGGTCTTTGGAGCCTCATTGTAATCATCTTCTTGCAATTGCATGTAGCCGTCACATCCCTTCTCAGAGATAAGCTACCACCATTCTAGCAAGTTCATTTCACTCTGTATTTTCTTTTATAGTATCTGCATATTTCATTCTTTAATAGAAATTGACTATTATTGTATCTATGTGTTTCTGTCATATTTTTGTATTTCATTTCGTTCCCTCATAAATTCAGATCAATAGAGTTTCCAAACACTATTAGATGAGAGATTTTGCGCTCTTTTTCTAATTCCAAACCTTCATACAGAGCATAAGCCTCAACGATGTTATTTGTTGTAGTCCCTAAACCCCAGGTAGGTGTAAGTCCAAGCCTCCTCTTAACTCGTAAGGTTATATTCTTTGTGCCTAACGAATCACAGGTTAGGTTATCCCTAAGCCACTGAAGCAAGAGAAAGGACATAGCCTGCCCTAAGCAATCAATGTTACCTCTACCCTATTCTATACCCGATCATTCTCCCTACGACTAAGAACTACTTTAAACCCTTGGTCCACTTCAACTCTTGGCCCACTGAAGAGAGAAACCCTTGGCCCAGCTTGCCTATAGAAGAGTCTCACCTTTGGCGCAAAGTTTGAAAGGCATCTGGTGAGAGGTTACTGGCTGAAGGCTTCTATTTACTGTTTAATGGCTCCTTGTTATAGGAAAAAGGCTAGAGGTTCAAGGCTCAAGGCATCTGTCAAGTAAGGGGGGCTACAGTGACTGTTGAAAGGTTTCTGGCAGAAGGTGGAGAGGGAAAAGGATGAAGTGACTGACTAAAGTTTGAAGGATCCTAGAAGGTTAAAGGCTTGTGGCCCGCATGAATGGCCTAGAGGGAAGGTTATATCCTCAAACTCAAGGCCTATGTATTAACAGCCTGCTCCTAAGGCAAGGAGAAGATGCTAAGAATCTCCAGTTGTTCCTATGTGCTTGCGTGCAACCCTATTCTATTACAGGTTTGTAAGGCACTATAAACCCCCTCTTGAGGCATGCTTCTCTGCAAAAGGAATCAAAATCATTAGAAGTATACTGCCCTCCATTGTCTGATCTCAGTACCTTGATCTTCCTACATGTCCGGTTCTTTATAAGAGCTTTGAAAATCTCTGTATCAATGTCGTAAATACTGACTCCATTAACATTTATTGATGCCATGGGGTGTTCTTTCACTAAGGTGCCAAGAGAAGTAGTTTCATGAATGCCTGCAACTCTTTCTTGGTGAGAATCCAAGCAACTTATGTAGTAATGGACTAGAATATTACCTCTGTGATAAAAAAGACTCCCACACGCACATGCCACCCCAATTAAAATTAACATACATTATATTAAATTAAATGTTATATATAAAAAAATATTTAATTTGATTTTTTTTCTTTATTAAAGAGAGTTTATTAATTTTAAAGTACAACAAATATTATCCTAAAAAAATTCATACTTAATAAAAAAAATATGAAATATCTTGTTTAAAAAAAGATAATTTATCTTATTAACATCCATTTAAATTAATTTATTTTTTTGAATAATAAAAAGATAATTTATCTTATTAACATCCATTTAAATTAATTTATCTTTTTGAATATAAGTTAAGTCTTTTTATAATAGAGGGAAACCAACTCGTAAGTTTCCCTCTCTTAAAATCCAAACATATTCTCTTACACACAAAGGGTTCTATGCTAATCGTAAGTTGTTTGCATAGCAATGCCCAATCTCAATCACTAATCCATAACCCAACAAATAAACACCACTTATAAAATTAATTAATTAATGATATTTTAATTTTAACTATAGACTTTTTTGAGCTCGCTAGACTTACATGAAGCAAGATACATCACTAAATCAAACCTTAACATGTATGATTTTTATTAGAATGATAACTTATAATATTATCACAAGTGGGGTTGTTACAATTTTGCTAGTTTCAGGTTTAGTTTTTATTATATTTGTTTGATTAAGAAAAGTCAGTGTACTTTATAGTGTTAGGTAGAAGATATGTACCACATTTATAAATTGAACTAGCATATTTTTAAACAGGTAAATGGAATTGCCAAAGTAATTTGAGGGAAGTTTTGATATTAATGTTGTTAATTAGAGTTCCCGAGGTGTAGGACAGTCGATGATGGAGTGTGTTGTTAAGCCACTCTGTGATGTTAAAGTCATCGGTTTGAAACTTGCGGGGACAAAAAATCCAGCCATGTTAAGGGTTGGTGTGGCTTAGGCTGGGTGCGATCCCCGGATGATTTTGATGGCTTAGATGCCCCTGAGTCGCAGTTTCTTAGCCACAGATTAGTCCCACGGTTCACAGACAAACTAACAAACAAACAAAAAAAATGTTGTTAATTAGAATCATAAAGATATTGCAAAATAAAAGATCTAATTTGAAGTTGGTTCACTATTTTGATGATGACCTCTTACAATAACTGTCAAATTGGTGAAAAGATTGTACCGGAGAGTGTAAATCCACGTAGACTCAAGAACTTGATACATATTCTAGAAGAAATTCTATAATCAAATGCATTGTCTTTAAGCTATGATTTTATTTTAAAGATGATAATGAAGATTCAATGACATTGAAATTTAAAAATAGTATGTCTTGTTCTCATACCTTTTAGTGGATAAAAGATTTAATGATAATATTTGTATTCATGAATTAAAAAGTTATAAAAATAATATTTAGTTTTATGAAATTTTAAAATTAAATGTAAAAAATTTAAAATACTAACATGATGATGAAATCAATTTTGATTTATTGAACCTTATAAAAGGTAAAAAATACTTAACTTTAAACTTTTATTTCTATATTCAAACAACTTAAAAAAAAAAAGTGTTTCTAAATTACCATATATATATATATATATATATATATATATATATATATATATATATATAGTGGATCTAGTTAATTATAAAATATTCATACATGTCAATTGTGTTTATTTCGAGTTGTTTGTGGTGAGGGGTGTTCCTCCCATCTAGGTTCAATTCCCGCAAGTGACATGTTTGGTTATATTGATTGTTGTTTCACACAACATGGGGTAGGTGAGGGATATATAGCTTGATCGATGGAATTATTGATTTGAATATGTCTTGAGCGATGGAATAACTATTGCTTTAGAGATTGATTACTTGTGGGTAGGTAAGTTTCATTGAATAAGCTAGTAGAGGTAGGCAGGTTATACCACTTCATCTAGCACTATTGATCTTGGACTTGTTATTCGTGGACCATTTGATCTGTCCCATTTGATATGGCACTATTGATCTGGCATAAGAGGATTAGTAGGTCAAAGTTGCTTGAGGTAAGGTAGTAGAGAGTCACTCTTTGTAGGCAGGTTAGGATTCTTAGTTCAGGCAGTAGAGAGTTAGTCTTTGTAGGCAGGTTAGGATGCTTGGTTCATGCTGGATAGCTCTGGCACATACTTGTTTCACAGGACACAATTTCACGAGGACAACTTTATCTTGGACCAATGGTTCTTGGCCCATTTCATCTGGCACTAATTTGATTATGTGCCACTGGTTTGGGTTAGACTGTTTCATTTGGTACAACATCTTGGTAATATTATTTCATTGTTCTTGGAAAACTTCCGCTTCCATTTATACCAAAGGAACCTCAGAGTGGCCTCATGGACTTCCAAAATAGCATGGAAGTGACTGCGGGCGACATTTCTAGATACATAGAAGAGCACTCATCGAAGTGTTTGGTTGTGTAGGGTGAATAACAATTGCCTATGAGTATTACTCCATAGACATCATCCGAGGCATATTGAATCTTCTGGAAGATAGCGATAGCTCGAGAGTACAAAGAATAGATGTTGCGGTGAGACCTATTGATCCTAAGCTAAATTCGTGATGCTTCTTCATTCCTACTCGTGGTTGAGACATCCATAGTGATGATGTTTAATAGAATATTTCTAGCGCTTCTTATAGTAACGCATTTCACTATTTTTTAATGATGACAACATTTTCCTTCCAGGATTGATTCATTCGATTGGTGAAGTCAAGCATCTTGCACCCCTACCTTGCATGACCAATGCATTTCACACTAGCACTTTCGGGATGGAGATTTCGGATTCCCTCTCGGTAGAGCACTTAATATTGCATTCATGTTGGGATTGATCACACCAAATCTACATTATTAGGGAACTCGGATTGAGAACAAGTAATGGAAGTCAGTTGGGCCATGGAAATTACATATTGTTGACTGGGAAAACCCAGAGAATTAAGCAAGTTGGTAAGTTGCATTTACGCAAATTAGTTGCACCGGTCCCTCCACGTCACCCAATGAATCTAACCACTCACCATCAGTCAATCGTAACGGGATATGTGACCAACATTACACCTCACATATCGATTTGGTTTTCAAAGTGATGATAGGCCTCTAAGTGCAGAAATAACAATCCCCCAATTGAATGACTATTGATTTTCTCTCCCGTAAATAATTCTCAATAGTAAATCGGTCTTAAATAAACACACTATCAGAAAAATCTTAGATTTCTACAAAATCTGATTTACCCTGGGTACCATCCTCGAAATGAGAAGAAGTACCCGATGAGTTTCCCCAGAAATTCTTCCCTTAAAAAAAAATTATATATATATATATATATATATATATATATATATATATATATATATATAATTATATATATATATATATATATATATATAATTATATTGTATCATAACTCATTAATTATAAATTTATTTTATTTTATTTTATTTTTTAATATTCTAATTGAAAAAACATCAAAAGCAATATACTTTTATTCTTATCCTTGAATTTTATTTTAAAATTACTACTAAAAATCATTTTGAAAATATGTTTCAAAATAAACATTTACATCGATATTTTGATAACCATGTTGAATAACCAAATGATTTCTTTTTTACTTTTCACCTTATCCTTAAATTTCGAGATTCCTATTCACACTCAAGCTTTTATGTGTTTTAAGCCATTTACATAAAACATTTAAATAATAATTTGCTTAAATATTTAAATGATTTTTTCATGACTTTTATTATCCTTAAATTTCGAGATTCCTATTCACACTCAAGCTTTTATGTGTTTTAAGCCATTTACATAAAACATTTAAATAATAATTTGCTTAAATATTTAAATGATTTTTTCATGACTTTTAACCTTATCTTTGAATTTTAGGATGACTACTCACACTCGTTTTCTAAAAACATGTAGAGAAATAAACATTTACTTAAGATATTCCACTATAAATTTGTTTGAATATCTATATTCCACTATAAATTTGTTTGAATGTCTATATGATATTACACTCACGATTTTTCTGGAAACATGTATAGAAATAAACATTTATTTAAGATATTCCACTATCAATTTGTTTGTTTGAATATCTATATGATATTTGTTATTTTGTTTTGTAATTAATGATTTTTATTTAATAAAAAAATATTTTTAATTTTAAAAGTTTAATTTAAATTATAATTAGTTTGAATAAATTGTTTAATAAGTTTAATAAGATGATTGTTCATGGACTTGATCTCGAGACCTCTTGCATTATAATCACAACACTTATCTACTCGAGTTAATTCATTAGGCTATTTTTTTTTGCGGAATTAACAAGTAGTCGGACACTTACTCGTGTGACACGAGATCGTGTTATCTGACTGCTACCA
Organism: Picea engelmannii; assembly: GCA_009831015.1. Lineage (NCBI taxonomy): Eukaryota > Viridiplantae > Streptophyta > Pinopsida > Pinales > Pinaceae > Picea > Picea engelmannii. The sequence goes on from ML792570.1 coordinate 334,877, forward strand.
CTATAATCTCAAGCATGTCAATGTGACCCATCACACAACACACAAAGCAAGTCGAGGGTTTTGAACCACTAACTTCACATTACGAATTGCTTTAACATTACACTCTATCACTGAATATTCTACACCATCAAAACTAACCCACCAAAATATTTTATTATAAGCTTTTATAATTATTATGTTTTTTTTTTTCATTTTTATGGAATTTCTTTTTTTGGATTAATTGTATAAACTATTTAATACTCAAATTATTTCCTATCTCTTATTTCTCATATATGTCATTCACAATGCTTTATCTCTTATTTCTCATATGTATCATTCACAATGCTTAATTTCAATTTCAATGGTTTCATTAAAAAAGTCCTCAAGATTGAAAGTAGAAATATCAATCACATAATATCATTCTTGTAAATCGAAGAAGTTAGACTAAAGGTATAAAAATAAGAATAAAATAAGATTAACGATTAGAAGCATTTGAAAATGTGTTTCAAAATAAAATAGATCTAAATAAAATATTAGAACAATAACTAGTCTCGAGAATTATGTTTGATATTACAACATAATTAATATTGGGAATTATGTTTGTCTTTTTATATGAAATTCAAATGAATGTCATTATCTCCCATGGATGTCATTATATTTATCCCAATGAGTGTCATTTACCAAACTATAATAAAGGAAATAATGAATGGAAATAATGAATGGATTATAAATAACTATTTTCAAATAACTTAAATAAAAAATAATCATAATATAATTGATGGTGACTTCGTCTATATATTAAGAAATACTCGATGTCAAATATATGAGAGTTGGTGGTGGATTAGTGATAAGAAATTATATTTTTGTCACCTAGTCAAAATAGACAACAAGTGTTTTTCTTTACTCAATCTTCACTATGGGAAAAAAAATGCGGATACCTCTCTAAGGAATAGTGTTTGTCCATGGTGCCAATATGGGGCATGAGACAACTCCACACACAACCTTGTTGGATAATACTTTCCACATGCCTTTCATGGTATGTCATCCCATCTATGTCATCCATTTACCGTATCTTTTGATCAACAACGCCACTTTCTCACCTGCTACTCACAAACATGTGCCATGGACTTGATTTGGTGGCCTTGAACAAGTTGATTGAGAATGATGAAGGTTGGGGAGAGTAATGGAGCCATAATTGGTGTCTAGTCAAGGCCATAGGGAATTTTAGAGAAGTGTCTTAAAGGCCATAGATGTTGTGTCTCTGCAAGGCAGTTGAGGCCATAAGGAATTTCTAGAAGCGTGCAAGAAGCCATATTTTGTGACGATTGAAGCCAACTGTGAGCGGATATTACAGGCTCTAGGCATAGTGCCTGGGGAATCAAACTCCTCTATGGAAGTTAAGTTTGAAACAATCTTGTTGACCAAAAATTGGTCATTTATATTTTCCCTCTCCAATAATAATACAAAAATCATAGTAAAGAAGAAAAATTATGAATGATAACAGTCTCAGCTTCGTCATGCATTTTTCGGATTCAAAATCCGAGTTCATATGCTCAAGATATACAGATTTATGTTTAAAAAGAAAAAAGCACTTCTTCCATGTGGAACAAAGCTAATTTCTTCGAAAATACATCTAAATCTTCGCAGGCCTAAGACCCACAATTTCTTCAATCTTCTTCGTGGACCTAAGACCCACAGTTTTTTCAATCTTCATGGACCCAAAACCCATGTTTTTCTTCAATTTCTTGATTCCATAACCCATCTTCTTTCTTCTTGTTATATTATCGTGGGTTTATAACCCATGTTGTCTTCTTGGTATATTATGGCGGGTTCATCCCTTATACCTCCCTCGTACTCCACACCTACCACACTCCCCTTACCATTCCCTAAATCCATACTAAACATTATATTTTATTTACTTAAGAAGGTTGGCGAACCCACCACATTCCTTTACCCCTTATCTCCCTCACTCCCCAACCCACCAACCCTTACCTCATCCTACGTCACTCCACTTACATTACCCCCTCACTCCTTTCTCTCCACTCCACGATGGGTTGGCGGACCCGCCACAGTCCTTGACCTCTCTCACTCCCCAACCCGCCAACCTGTAAACTCGACAACTACATTCCCCCTTCCCCCCCGCTCACCTCTCACACCCACAAATTTCCTCTCCTCCTCACTTAATCTTCCGTTCACCTCTTCCTTCACTTAACCATTAACCTAAGTTTCTTATAACTAATCAAATTTCCTCTCCCCCTCACTTAATCTTTCGTTCACGTCTTCCTTCACTTAATATAAATATAAGATCATTTCAAAAATAATTGCTATCAGAATAAAATCTTCCCCGTCCATTGGTATATCAAAACGTCCATTGGTATATCAAAAGAACAATTTGGCTTTTTAAATGGCAGGCAAATAATTGATACAATTGGAGTGGTACAGGAAGTACTACATAGTATTAAGGTGAAGAATAAAAAAGCACTGGTTCTAAAACTACACTTAGTCAAAGCGTATGATAGGGTGGATTGGGATTTTCTTAGACTTGTTCTACTTCAGATTGGTATAAGCCTCGAAGCAACCGATTGGATCATGGGATGTATAACATCAACAAATTATGCAGTACTGATTAATGGGAAACCTACAAGTTTTTTTAAATCTTCAAGAGGTATAAGGCAAGGCTGCCCATTATCTCCACTACTTTTTTTGCTTGTAATTGAAGGGTTGAGCAGAATTATACAGGAGAGGGTTCAGGATAAGAAAATTGAGGGTGTTACTGTGGCGAGAGGATTGAATATTACACATCTAATGTTTGTAGATGATGTAATATTTTTTGGGATTGGAAACATTGTTGTATGGAAAGAATACAAGGAGATATTAGATCTATTATGTAAGGCTACAGGGATGGAATTCAGCTCTCAAAAGTCTGTCTTCTTAGAAGCTGGATGGGAGGATGTAGAGCTTAATTTGTCGAAGGAACTATTGCCCTTTGAAGTTAAACCTTTAGACATAGGTTTTAAGTATCTTGGTTTTATATCAAACCAAAATTCTATACAAGAGGGGATTGGTCATGGCTAGAGAAAAAATTTGAAAAGAGAATACTGAGTTGGAACAATAGGTGGCTTACCCTGGGAGGAAGATTGATACTTGTAAAAGCAACGCTTGAAAGCATATATGTGTATTGGCTTTCACTGGAAAAAATTCCCAAGTGTGTACTAAACAGTATTAGAAGGAGAATGTTTAGCTTTTTATGGTCTGGAAAAAAAGAAAAGGAAGTTATACACCTATCAAACTGGAAAAAGATCGCAAAACCTAAAAAGGCTGGTGGATGGGGAATCAAAAATATATTTATGTTTGGTCAAGCATTGGCGGAAAAAAGTTTAGGGATATGCCTTATGTTGTCGGGACTCTAGCATGAGGTGATAATGAAAAAATATATAAAAAGGAAAATTGTTGGACATGGTTCAGACAGGGAAGAAGAAATTGGAATGGGTCCTCAAATTTCTGGAGAGCCCTTACCTCTTCGGTAAGCATAATTTCCAATTGGTTGGTTTGGAAGCCTGAGAGTGGGAGAGACATCAGAATAGGTGTTGATCCTATGATAGGGTCTCACTATTTCTATAAATTATCAGATAATCTTTTATTATTGTTAAAATAACAACGGTTTACTTGTCTCGCACATGCAGGATCAAATGTACAGGTAGGTAGTATTTCAACAAATTGGAAAAATGCTGAAATTCTAGGCTTGGAGGGAGTACAAAAAGAAGAATGGAAAAACTATACTAAAGGGCTAGAAAATGTTGAATACATTTAAATGATGAGAAAGACAGTTTAATGTGGTCGTGGGATACCAAACAAGGTCAAGTCAACGCAAAACTAGCATATGAAGTACAAGTGATGGAGGATATGGGGGTAGAGCCGAAATTATGGTTTTCTGAGATCTGAAAATGACAAATACCATTGAAGATAAAATTGTTTGTTTGGTTGTTGTTGGAACAAAAAATTCTCACTTGGGATAATTTGATAAAAAGGGGAGTTCAGGGACCTAGAATCTATGTGCTTTTTAATGAAAGCGGAGATTCTATGTTACATTTATTTGGGGATTGTAGTTTTATTAAAATCATTTGGCAAACCATCTCTAGGGAACTAAAACTGGTCAACACCTGGCAATGAGGTAACTTTGAAAACTGTCTTCTTATTTGGACAAAGAGGAAGGAAAACTGGAATGAAATCCCATGTCGTATTAGCTGGGAGGTTTGGAAGCACAGGAACCTGTTGATATTTGAAGGACAAAAAAAAAACATATCAGAGAATGTAATTACATCTTACAGGAATTGGGGGAACAAAAACTTACACAGGATATTTGTCAAAAAAGGATTGATAGGCCACCAACTATTGACTAGGTCGGGGCAGTTGGCTTTTTTGATGGGGAATCACAGGAAAGAGGCTCAAAATGTGGAGCTGGAGCCATTCTGAAATGTCCATTAATGGGTACTTTTAAAATAAAAAGGAATTGTGGAAAAGGAATAAACTCTAAAGGGGAACTGATGGCACTTTGGTTAATTTTATATTTTGCATATCTTAAACCGGTACCAAGATTATTATTGTTGGAGGATTCTAAGGTTATTATTGATTGGTATAATAATGAAAATAATTTAGAGGTGATATCTTTGCAACCCTGGATGACAAAGGTTAGAGATATGCATAAGCATTTTCAGCAAATAAAAGCACATCACATATATAGATCTTATAATCAGGATGTCAATTGACTATCAAAGACTACACTGGTTTTGGATGAAGGCGGATTATATTACGCACAGGTTTCAAATGGACAGAAGGAAATTTTTGAAAGAATTGATATCAGCCTTTAGAATACTCTCTTGCAAAGGAATAGATGTAAATTTTAGACATAAAGATGATATATATTATTGTATTTTTTTATTATAGACATGTAAATAGTTTTGATTACATGTAAAAAAGGCTGGATAGGAGCTAAAAACAGATTTGATTTTTGGAGCATGGATACAAATTGTAAGATAAAAAAAAAATAGATAGATTGATATTTACTAATATAAGTGTTTTTTCATATTGAAAAAAAAATAAAATTATCCTAAGTTTCTTATAACTAATAACTAATAAAATATTTCCACTTGGAATTTAATTATTTATGACTAATAACTAATGAAATATTTCCACTTGGAATATAATTATCGGGGCATCCTCTAATGAAATATTTCCACTTGGAATTTAATTATTGGGGCATCCTCAACTAATGAAATCCATGACACATGGCACTTAACTATAGGAGACACATGATAGGGCATGGAGGAAGACATGTGGCATATTTTTATCAGAGACACATGGCACATTCTTATTGGTTACACGTGGCAGATTATTGACATGAACATTCTTATTGGTTACACGTGGCAGATTATTGACATACCAAGTGATGAAATGTAGTGACACAATGATGACATGTAGCGACACGTGGATGGTTGAATTATCATGCTAATTGTGCATGGGTGGAGTATGACATGACAACACATGGAGGAAGACATGTGGCATATTTTTATCGGAGACACATGGCACATTCTTATTGGTTACACGTGGTAGATTATTGGCATGCACATTCTTATTGGTTACACATGGCAGATTATTGACATACCAAGTGATGGAATGTAGCGACATAGTGATGACATGTAGCGACACGTGGATGGTTGACTTATCATGCTAATTGGGCATGGGTGGAGTATGACTTAGGTCAAAATATTAATTATTTAATTAATTTCCCAAGGAAGGTAAAATTACCAAAGGTCCATAGTCATCTCTTCATATGTTTCTTATTAAGTATGTAATACACTTAGTATTATATACACTAAAGATTCATAAAATCCCATGCATGTGGGATAACTTTTTATGAAGAAAAATTCAAAATTTTCAAAAAGAAAAAATGAAATTTGATCAAGGACCCACATTAGCCCATAAATTTAATCTACGACTGTTGAGCAGATTTTGCAGAGGCTATAACTTGAGCTTCGGGCGACATAATCGTGTAAAATTTATATCGTTGGAAAGGTATTTTGATGAAGAATATGATGGTATAGGTTTCAAGGGCTGAAATAAACTTCACAAACTCATTTATTGATATTTGGGAGTCAAATTTGGACAAAATTTCCCAGAAATTAAAAGAACAATCAACTTCTTTTTTTGATGGATCTGCTTGACAACTCAACTTCACGAACTCGTGTCTTGAGATCTGGGAGTCAAATTTGGACAAAATTTATATCGTTGGAAAGCTAAGATGATGAATATCACATTTAAATTGGTTTCCATGGTTGAAAGGTTGGATATTCTATCTAGAAAATTCAAACATGGCCCCCCTTTTAAAAGGGCAATTAATTAAATTTTTGAAAATAAAAGTTTATTTGATTTTTTTTATTAAAGACGATAAATGACCCATTTGAAAGATGCGTATGTTAATGAGGTGAACTCATTAAATACACTTAAATGAGGCATTAATTAAAGTGAATGTTTCAAGAAGAAAATTGTACAAGAAATTCAAGAAGAGAAAACCCTAACTTCCTCAAGGAGTTAGAAGAGCAAATTTTAAAAAGAGAAGAATACACTTCATCAAGGGATGTAGAATCATAAGGGTAGGGGGGAAATATCATAACAAGAAGGGATCATCCATGAAGATATAGCTAATTTTATCATCGGGAAATAGAGATATGCATCTTCTCCACTCTTTCTTCTTCTACATTGATTTCTCATGGCTTTGTGTTTGTATTTCTGAGGCAAGCATGAGGTTGAGTTTCCAATGTTCTTTCTTGTATTCTTCAAAGACATTTCTTATGTGATCATGGAGCATTTACAACCATGAATGTGACCAAAAGAGATTTTGTATATTGTTGGAAATATTTCATGAAGAAAACTCCACAAAGTATTACTTCGGGGCATGACTTCAATGATGTTTCAGATCTTGGAGTTTATGAGGGTGAGATGTTTGAAGTATGGTTATCAAACTCTCTTATGTTTTAACTGCATTATTCTTTTAAAATTCTTTGAGACGATCAAAACTTTTCTTTCCTATTTCTTTTGAGAAGATATGGATGTATTTTCTATTTGTATGTGATTAGGAGGGTTGTATATATGATGTTGAGCACAAATATATTCTGATGTTGAAGGCCTTCCTTCAATATTTTATTATTATAAAGAGATTTCTTGGTGCACATAAAGATCATATCAGGTTATTGAAGAACCATTTTATTTAATAAATTCAAGCAGTAAAGATCTGGGGTTTTCTATTTAGTGTTCTCTCTAATCCAATATATCACAGATATATCTTTTAGCCAAAGAGGAGTACCACCTCTATAAAAATGCAGGTGGATTTATATCCTCATGAGGTTTTTCTTTCGGTCTTGATAGACTCAAACATCAACAAATATTAGATGAACTTCCTTTGAATTTAAATCGGTCGAAGGACATGGACATGGTCCTTGACATGTTATGCAGGATGGGAGGACTCACATTAGAAAATCTCATAGAGAGGCTAAATGCTCAAGGAAACAATATATCTTGCATTTTTTACTATTCCTTCCTTCGCCGGGTTGTGAAGTTGCAAAGAATTTTAATATTGTAGTAGCTTTTTTTCTAGTCGTAGTCGTGTGCAATTTACTCCATCTATTACAATTTGTTCAAAGGATTGGGTATGTTTTCATTTACCAAATTGTATCATGTCTATATGTTCTAATTTCTTTATGTCAATGTCAAATTTAGTCAATCATTTTTTTTGTGTTCAACCAACTTGCAAGATCAAAAAAGGAAAATGATGGACATGATAGAAATACCAGGATTGTTATTGTTGAAAGTATTGGGTGGATATTCCTTCGTATGGGTCATTTTTCCACCATTTACCAAAGGGGAAATTATTAGTGAAGAGAACTTGCATATGGGCTTCTTGAACGAAATCTTCAAGCAAGGGCACACTCACAGGCTTCATGGGCATGGAAGCCATGGAAACATAATGGATTTATGCTACTAATCTTGCAATAGATCAAGCCTCGCCATAACTATTGGGATTTTGGGAAACCCAATTCTGTCTAATTTCAGATCGTGGGACTGCGCCTAATATGGAATTGTCTCTATAAGAGTCACTAGGACTAATGCATGCCAATATGGAGATGTAATCACAATGGCATGGATCCATCTGAAAAAACATGGGTCTCACTGCCTTATGGTGCTTTTGGTGGGAAATTGCAACTAAGCACATGGTTTATGTATACACATTGGAGGAAGTAGAAAAATCTAATCTAAGATGATATAATATGAAATAGAAATATCGAATCAGATATTCTTAGATGGCATGTGTGTTGTAGAATCATTTTTTGCCTTAAGAAACTTGCATTAACTAAAAACATTTCAATTCAAACCAGTAATTGTAGGGTGAAATAAGTGTTGCAACTCCCATTGTTGTAACACCAGTGTTGCTAGTGCTACAACTCCAGTGTTGTAAAACATATTGTTGCAACACTAGTGTTAGAAATCATGTTGTTGCAACTCCCATCGTGTTGCAATTGCTGCAACTCCAGGCATGTTGAAATCTCATTAGTGTGCTACAAGTTATGTCGTGCCATAACTCCACATGTATCAGGATGAATTTGTGGAATTTGGTGGACAAAATACAAGAGGAATTCGATTGGGTGGAAAATGATTGAAAAGTTGGACCATTGTATCTACCCAGCTTCCAACTAACATTGGTGGGAACAAAAAAAATGGTTGAGAACTGGAATGGGGGAAAACTATACGGCTTCAAAGAAAAAAGAGGAGAAAAAGTAAATGGGAATGGGTTCACTTAGTTGGGGAGAGAGAGACATAAGAGAGGGAACAAAGAAGGGACGTCTATAGGAGAAATAGAGAATAAGAAGGGACACTTAGTTTTGGGTTCATAGTGTGGAACAATGCACATGCACCCAGTCACTGAATCAAAATGAGAATTGTGCCAGATTTTCTGGTAATGTAATGAGACTATAAGAGAAAAAATTTGGCTTGTTAATAAATAATATTGAGTCCCTATTTAAGTGGTATTGTCTCTTGTTTCCTTTTCCTGTGACTCTAAATTCCTCTTGGCATTCTTTAAATTGTTGATTTCTGTTAACACTAATACATTGGTAATTGTGCACTCTGTGGGAAAAAACATGGTTTTGTATTTGGTTGAGTACAACATTGAGGGTGAATGCATCAAGTGGTATGGGAGCTCTTTTAGCTCCTAAGTTATGAGAGAAAGTGTCTATAATTAAGGCATGTGAATGTTTATCCGAGTGAGGGCTACAAGACTACTTGTAAGGATGCCACCACATAGAGTAGGAGCAACACAAGGAGGTGCGAAGAATCAAGAATTAGAGGAACTGTAAAGGAGGATAGAAGAACTGGAAAATAGAAGGCTTGGAGATGTTGAAACATATTCAAAGTCAAAAGGCAAGCCTGAAGAAGAGAGAAATAATGAGGAAGTAGACTCATTGTTATGTTTGATATCTTTTCTGAAAGACAGAGGTAGTGCAAACATGGATGTTCATGTTATAATGGTAGTTTGAAAGTCGAGACTCTCATTGAATGGATAGGAGAGCTCAAAAGATATTTTGAGTATGAAAATGTTTAGGATCCCAATCGGTTTTGATTTTCCATGACAAAGCTAAAGGGTCATGCTACACTTTGGTGGGATATGCTAGATGAGGAGAGGGTAGACAACGACAAGAGAATATTAGAACCTAGAGGAAGATGGTAAGAAAAATCAAGGAGAAATTCCTACATGTTGATTACCAACAGAATTTGTGTAAACAAGTGAAAAACTTAAGGCGAAAAGATACATATGCCCCTGAATATATTGAGGAATTTTTCAAACCATAACTCAGATTAGGGATAAAGGAACCATAATATCAAAGAGTGGCAAGATATGTGAATGGGTTGAAATATCATATTCAGGATTAGATGAGTACATATTAATTTCATATTGTAGATGAAGCCTATCAAGTTGCTTTGAAGGTGGAAGAAAAGATTGATAGAAGGTTGCAACAAAAATTCTGAGGAAAAGGACCTAGAGGTAGAGGCAAAGCAAGTGTTGCTAGAAGAAATTAAAAGGAGGATGAAACAACTAACAACTAGAATATAAGAGGAGGAAGTGGTGTTGGGGGAGGCAGACAATTTGACAGAGGTAAGTATGTGATCACCTGTTACAAATGCATAATAGAAGGTCACAAGGCATCATAATTCCTAGAGAAGGAGAATACAAGGAGAAAAAATGAGGCAATAATGTAGGTTACCCACGCAGATGAGGCAATGGTTGCTAGCAACAATGTGGAAGTACTCCAGCAGGAGCAGGGAGAAAACTTGATGTTTAGAAGAGTATTACTTATGCATGAGGCAAAGATAGCCAAAGAACCTGAACATAGGAAGAATTTTTTTAAAACTAAGTGCAAAATTAAGGATAAGTGTCATCATTCAGTCATAGATGATGGAAGTACAAAACATCTAGTATCCACAAAAGTAATGGAGAAGTTAAAATTAAAAATTATTCCACATCTGAATCAATATCGAGTCTCATGGTTGAAAAGAGGACAATAGGCAATCGTGACTGCGTAATTCTTGTTAAAATTTCAGATTGGAAAATTTAGTGGGCAGGTGTTGTGTGACATAATAGAGATGGATGCATGTCATGTACTACCCGAAAGACCATGGTTGTTTAACAAAAAAAAATTCAATGATAGAAGGAAGAATACTTATGAATTTTTAAAGGATGGAAAATGACACAGGTTGGAGCCAACGATCGAGACTGAGTTAAGTGGCAATGATAGCAAAAGAAATGACAACAAAAATGTTTGTAGCAACAATTGCATTATGATGTTATTAGTTAAAGCATTTTTGAGAGAGCAAAAAAATACCCATTTCAATTTGACCTTGATGCCAAGACAAGTTCCATAGATTGGAAAAATGAGCTTCATGCCACTGGAAACTCAACCTTTTTTGAATGAATTTAAAGAGATTGTTGGAGATGATCTACTAGCAGGTTTACCTCCCTTAAGGATATAACATCAAATTGATTTGATATAGGGATCACTTCTACAAAATAGAGATCCTTATCAAAGGATTCCAACAAAGAGTGAGGAAGTGAATAGACAAATGTAAAAGTTGCTCGACAGAGGATTGATCTGAGAGAGTTTATGTCTTTATGTTGTACCTACAATATTGGCACCCAAGAAACAAGGTGAATGGTGAAAATGTATTGATTCACAAGATATCAACAAGATTACTATTAAGTATAGATTTTCCTTACCAACGATGGATGACCTCATGGATTGTTTGAGTGGGGCCAAGTACTTTTCAATGATCGATTTCAAGAGTGGGTGTCATCATATTCAGATAAGGGAAGGTGACGAATGGAAAATAAGTTCAAGACAAAGTATGGATTGTTTGAGTGGCTAGTCATGTCATGTTGGTTAACTAATGCCCCTAGCACATTCATGAGAGTTATGAATGAAGTATTGAAACCATTTTTGGTAAATTTTGTTGTGATGTATCTAGATGGCATTTTGATTTTTAGTAAAACTGAAGAAGAACACCTGGAGCATGTGAGAAAGGTGTTATAGCGGTTGAGGGAAGAGAAAATGCTGATAAATTTGAAAAATGTATGTTTCTGAAGGAGGAGTTGGTGTACTTGGGATTTTTGATTTCCAATGAAGGCTTGAAGATGGGTTCTAGAAAGGTAAAGGCTATTTTGGAGTGGCTAATGCCTAAGTGTACATTTTATGTGAGAAGGTTTCATGGTTTGGCAAGATTTTGCAAAAAACATTATTCAAAACTTCAGTGAGATTTGTGCACCACTTATTGAATGTATGAAAAAATGAATTTTCAAGTGGACAACAACATGCATGAAGTCAACAATAGGCATGAATTCATTTGAGGACTTGAAGAAAAAGGTAACTAAACAACCAATTTTGGCACTTCCATGTTTCAATAAAGTATTTCAAGTGGACTATGATGCAAGTGGTTCAACGATTGGAGCAGTTTTGAGCCAAGAAGGAAGGTCGATTGCATTCTTCAGTGAGAAATTGAATGGTTCTAAGAAGAAGTACTCTATTTATGATCAAGACTTGTATGCTATTGTACAAGCCTTGAAGAAATGGAAACATTACTTGCTACCAAAGGAGTTTGTCTTATTTATTGATCATAAGGTGTTATAGTATATCAATAGTCAAGGTAAGTTAAATCAAAAACATTCCAAATGGGTATAATTTTTGCAAAGTTACTCATTTGTTTTGAAGCACAGGTATAGAAAGTCGAATAAGGTTGCAGATGCGTTAAGCTGGATAATAATGTTGCTAAGTACTTTGTCAGTTGAAGTTGTTATCTTGGAATATATGAAAGAGTTGTATGCAGAAGACGCAAATTTTGCAGAGGCTTGGAAATCATGCAAATCACTTTAGAGCATCGATAGAAAATTGTATTTGGATTTCCACATCCAAGAAGAATTTTTATTTAAAAAACAAAGTTAGTGCATTCCACGGAGCTCATTGCAATTAAATCTTGTTAGAGAATTGCATAGTAGAGGTTTGGGTGGACATTTTGGCATTGATAAGACCACAACATTAGTGAAGGAAAGACACTTTTGGCCTAACATCAACAAGGATGTTAAAATTTTTGTTGAGTGTTGTATAATTTTCCAACTAGAAAAAGGAAAGAGTCAAAATATAGGGTTATATACGCCATTGTCGGTACTCGAGAGACCATGGGAGGATAGAAGTATGGACTTTTTTTTGGGACTACCTAGGACACAAAGTGGTCATTATTCTGTGATGGTTGTAGTGGACAAGTTTTCAAAGATGGCACATTTCATACCATGAATGAAGACCAATGATGCTACTAGAGTGGTTGTTTTATTTTTTCAATCGATTGTGAGGTTACATGCACTTCCAATAAGTATCACTTCCGACAGGGGTACGAGATTTCTTGGACACTTTTGGAGGAAACTTTGGAAGAAGATGGGTTCCAAGTTGTTGTACAATTCTTCATATCATCCACAAATAGATGGACAAACCAAGGCGGTTAACCGAAGTCTTGGAAATTTGTTGAGGAGTTTGAGTGGAGAGAAGCTAGGACAATGGGATTTGGTCTTGGCCCAAGATGAATTCACTTACAACGATTCAATTAATAAATCAATGGGAAAGATTCCATTTCATATTGTTTATGGCAAATTACTCAAAGTATTTTTTGATTTGGTTAAGTTTCCAAATCTAGAGGACAAAAGGAGTGTTGATGCAAGTGAGTTTGTAGAGAGCATGCAGGAAATGCATGAACGGGTTAAGAGGAAACTACAACAAAATAATACCAGGTATAATCAAGGAGAAAATTTACGAAGAAGACAAAAGGTTTTGAAGAAGGAGACTTGGTAATGACACATTTAAGGAAATAAATATTCCCTAGAGGTACATATAGTAAACTCAATTACAAGAAAATTGGACCATGTCGATTTTTGAGAAATATTTATGATAATGCATATAAGTTAAAGTTGTCAGAGGATTTTAACATTTCTCCAATATTCAATGTGGCTGACTTGTACGAGTTTCATGAGAGAGGAGAGAATGATGAAGAAGGTACCCTAGCTGTTAAGAACCAAATATCAATATAGCATAGAAAAACCTCAGAATAAGTACTCAACGCCTTGAAAAAGAGATAATTTTAGATAACAAGCCTCTTCGAGGGGGCAACCTCCTTTTACCCCACATAAATGTTCAAGTACAAGATGATTCAAAATGAAAATGTCTCCTTGGTATATATAGGAGACCAGGAGGTATAATTACAACTAATGGAATAAAGATGACATAAATAAAATAACATTACTAATGTAATATGCCCCAGTTAAGGGGTAATGAGCCAATATTAGGGCTTAACATGCCCCTCCCCTTGAGACAAGTGTTGTCCGCAATGCTTGAGTAACTCTGGATGCTTTTGTATAAAATACTCATCTTATCAAGACTTGCTATAGATTATTATATCATCAAAAAATACTAAAACAAATTTTCGAAGGAAGGGCTTGAAAATGGAATTCATCAACCCTTGGAATGTGGAAGGTGCATTTGTAAGGCCAAAAGGCATGACCAAAAATTCATAATG
>ML792570.1:353845-365784 GCA_009831015.1 Picea engelmannii
GGGGGGGGGGGGAGATAGAAGAGAGGGAACAGAGAAGGGACATCTGCAAGAGTAGAAGAAGGGACACCCAATTTTGGGTTCATAGCGTGGAATAACGAACACACACCTAGTCATTGAATTAGAATGAGAACTGTACCAAATTGTCTGGTAATGTATTGAGACTGTAAGAGACAAATTATGGCTTGTTAATAAATAATCACGAGTCCCTATTTAAATGGTATTGTTTCGTCTTTCCTTTTCCTATGATTGTAAATTCCTCTTGGCATTCTTTAAATTGTTAATGTCTATTAACACTAGTTTGTTGGTAGATGTGCACTTTATGTGCAGAAACCTAGTTCTGTAGTTGGTTGAGTACAGATCAAGGGTGATTGCATCAACGTGGATTAGGTCACAGGAGTCGATCGAGGAAAAGTGGAGGTGAAGGACAGTTGTCAAAAATGGATGAGAATGAACCTAATGGCTTAGGATGACCGGTTTTGGGCAAAATCCCTTCATAAATATATGCCTTTGGCATAAATATAAATATTTACTATCATACCCCCTAAAGGAGTGAATGGGAATATTGAAGTAATGAGAGGGACCTATGTACATAATATTATTGCCAATTGGAAAAAAAATAGAAGCAAAGTTAGATACACTTGTATATAATTTTTCAAAAATACAATAAATATTGACATATGAATGAAAAAACGTAGGAAGAAGGATGAAAGAGATGTTTTTAGTAGGCAATGTTTTGTGGTTTTTACTTTTGCAAACACCCATAACATCATGGTATGGAACTAAAACGAACATATGTTTTTTCAAATATCTTGAATCAATAAAACAACGCATAATAAGTTGTTGTAAGTATATCATAAAATAGGTTGTAAATGGACATTAGCCAAAACGTTGTAAGGAACAAGAGGAATCCATGACACATGGAGTACAAAGACTTATAATACATGTACTTCATAAAATTCGGTGTTTTTCTAACTACACTTATGTCTTTGCCACACATCATATAGTTGGAAAGTGTGAATGGATCGATATAAATTTTCCTTGTAAATATCAATGTATCATTATTTTGAGTTTGTTGACTTACACTTGTGTATATGCCATGTATTGTGTAGTTGGAAATTGTGAATGGATCATTTGTCTTTGACACATACCACGTAAATGACAAGTGTGAATGTACTATTTGGTTTTTGTCCAAATGGACCTATGTTTTTTCCACATATCACGTGGTTTGTAGGTATGAATGTCATATGGTTTTTCTATGGTGATGTTAAACCACACTTACTTCATGTCTTTGAGATTGCATTGTAGAGTGTGTTGTGCTCAATATTGTGTTCTTATATACACCAATTGCAATTAGTTGTCTCTCTCATTTTTTTGTAAAATCTATTAGATAAGTGGATGGGTAGCTCTTGAACACAAAAAGGCAATACCAAAGTTGTTTGTCTAACAAGGAGAGGAGTCCATTGTCTTACGCCCTATCAAGACTTTCCTCCAAAAAGTTTCCATGATCCATAACATTTTTTGGGTCCAGTGAGTCGTCATTTTGTTTCATATTTCATTTTGTCTAACTTTCAAAGAAGCATTCTATAATATATAATGATATGACATAGGTTACATTGAAAAGGATTTGGTACTACTATCACTGAAAAGTTTGCACAACAATTTTTCCTAAAGAAGGGAGATATGATGCTACAAGGTGAAGCAATCTAAATTTATATGTTCAAATTATAAATATAAGAAACGACTTGGCATTTGAGCTATAGGTGGGGTTGAATATCGAATGAGCATTTGTTAGCTTAAGTGCTTCTCATTGTTGAGGAATTTTTCCATTGGGAAAATCTATCATAGTGAGTAAGCTAAGGGGCATTCCAAGAACCAAGTTGACCTAATAAAGCTCTGAAAGATCCACTAAATATTTCGTTTAAAATACTAAATATTGAGAAAATATTTTCCACCCCTTTTTACTTTTTCATTATTTTCAATTCTTACAGACAAATTTTTAACATCTTTAATTATCCTCATTGGCTTAGCCTAACATGTATTCAAAATAAAAACAAGGACGATGAATCGACTTTATTGAACAAAGATGAGGGTGTGTTCCACCTATCATGGTACCAAACATCACCTCTCCAAATCAAGTATAGTCCCAAGGTCGATCACATGCAATCAAACAACATAGATGGATGGCAGAGGGTTGACTATTAAAATGGATGGCAACAAAGGTATTAATAGAGGGATGCCAAATGCCATCTTTTTCGTTGGTTTGCTAGATGAATATGTATAAGTGATTTTTCATAATATAGACACCTTCCAATTCAAAAATGTTATGATATGAGCAAAAAGTTATCATAAAGTTATTTTTATTACAAAGATGTTTAACATAGAGTATTTTCTATATTATGTTAAAGTTGCATAATTTACTTAAAGCTTATTTGCTTAACATAGAGTATTTTCTATATTATGTTAAAGTTGCATAATTTACTTAAAGCTTATTTTAATGTCTTTAAAGATAAAAGGTAATAAAAGAAACAACTTTTATTCAAGCAAGGAAGAGGCAATAAAAAGTAAGGATGTCCAAAATGTTAGCTAAGGAGGAGGTGAATGCAATTTCTCAGGCCACCTGGTGGATTCAATCATTTTTAAAATAATTTTATTAAATATGAATTTTTTTTTACATTGTGTTTGTGTAACACAAACTAAATACTAGTAAGTTTATGTTAATTAGTTATGTTCTTTTGTTATGTTGATTGTATACACACATGGATTAATGTAAATTATTAGTATGTAATGTAATGGCATTTTGATACTTACATTGGTATTGAATGGGATCAAACTCATTGAAAGAACATACCAATTTAATCCATAAAATGTGGTAACAAGGAACAAATCATCCTAAAATTGATTTTCACTTTAATTATATATACATCTTAAGGAATAAGATTAATGAGGTTAACTCTTGACATTGAAAATGTCGAACCTTAATGCTTAGAGCTTGAGCAGGGAGACATAATAGAAGATTTTAATATCTTGTGCCATTACTTGAGCATTGTCCATAGATATTGTTAATGATAGTTGCCTAAGTTAAGACCACATTCATTCAGCTCCAACATGAAATATTCACTTCCCCTTTTTCATCATATCTGATACCAATCCTCAACTTATTTCCCACTTTGTTTGCATGAGGACATGCAAATACTTACGGATGTAGGAGATGTTGAAACCCTATTTTTCCATCATCCAGACACTTATTTTTTCACTTATACTTTGTTTTTGCATCTAAACTTAGCCCTAATTTCATCCATTTTTGTGATTTCAAGCCTAAAACCTTTTTGATAAGTATCATAAGGTACGGTTGTTTATTTTATCATTATTCCCAGGTTCTTGATGAATTAATAAGAGTTTTCAAGCAAAGTTTTACTAATAAGGAATGTTAGTGTTGTTCTTGTACCATAGTTGTTCAAGTACCCAAGTTTGTAGGTTCAAATATGCACGCACGCCTAGATTAATATTGATCACATGGGTTTTGGAGGACTGAGTGCCAGCATGGATTATGACCTATTGGTTCACGCTCAAGTCACACATGGAGATCGCCAGCAATGATTAAGGGTTTTCAGTTAAAAAATGTGTTGAAAAAGCAACAGTCAACTTTCGGGGAGATGGGCGGGCAAAGGAAGAGAAACCTGGGAAATCTAGAACATTGGTTTTATGCAGGTTGGTCTCAATTGGGTCACTTGTGAGCGAATTCCTGAAATATGGTATGGTCGGGGAGATATCGAAATTTTCCTAATCTGGGTTTGTCCAGATTTATGTGTGGCCCATTTTTCAAAATAATCAACAAATTATAGTTCATATTTATGAATAGAAACGAGATCAAAACTACGTCATCTCAATTTCTAAAGATACCAAGTGGATCATGGATGGTTACCCTCAACAGATCTGATTGTTTCCTTGTTTAATTTGGGCATTTTGTTCACAAAATCGTAGGGGCCTAGTCTTATTGCCCTGTGCAAGATTCTATATGTATGTAACACTATAATGTAATAATGGGGGTAGAGAAGAGAAAGAAGTTGTAATTTTGAGACAAGTCTATACTTTCTATTCAAGCATCATTGAACTCTGTTCATTTCTATGGAATGAAAGTGTTGTAATTTTCATCTTTACTCTATTCTAATACAAGCACAGATCTGGTTAATGGTATATAGTTGTTTTTTATCTTTTGAGTTTCATTTGCTCACTACCAAGATAGGGAAGGGCCCACCTCTCCCTAGAAGCTGAGCTAAGTGTATCAATACTTAGTTTAGTTGATTTGTTAGTTTCATTTTATATTACAGATACTAGTTTGTGTAGAAGCCATTAATTTATGTGTGGTGACATTTACAGTTAATAACTTCATTCTGCATTCAAATGTTTTGATAGTTTTAGCCCAGGTTGTGTTACTACAAAGTTAGGTGTGAGAATTTATTGTGTTGTCGCGATTGGATTGATAAGTCATCGGTGGTTTCTCTTATTCTTTTCACTTTAATCTTGTTCTGTCTCAATGGACAAATGTTATATTTGCAAGATTGATTTGATATTTGCTTGTTACCATTTCCCTTTTGAATGCACCATAGAATAAGCTTTGGTCTATTGTTGTTAAGAGAATAATGTCAAACTCTCTAAGAACTAATTAATCACTAATAAGAGAATGTACGAACTTTTAATATGAAAGATTACATTCTTGTACCTGATTGTGAGAATAGATTTAAGAGTTTATGTCATGGATTTGAATACTCTGTGTGCATGAGTGAATGAGTTAGAATCTTGTCACGAGACTTATTAGAGTCACAGTTGCACATGGATCTTATATATGAATGTAAAAGTGATGAAGCCACCATAAGAGCTTGTTCTGTCACACATACCAGTTATACACATAAACTTGTATTTTAAGTTGTTGTTTCTCAAGTTGGTAGAATCCATATTAGGTCTGTGGCATTATATCAGGCTTTGAATAACCTGTAGCAAATTTATTTAAGATACCATCCCAAGAAACAATTTGTTGTTGTCCTTAGAATAGATTTCACTTTATTATCAGTTGAAATTTATTATCTTTGCATCCAACCTCATTTATTGTTAGCATGAACACTCTCCATGTGAAGTGAAAGATTGCTTATTGAGTTTTTAAGGGGATCAGAACGAAGAGTTCACTTTTAGAGATTAAAATTGATTTCTTATTTCTATTTTGGTTCCTCTGCATGTTTGATGAGTTGATTGAGTTTTGGTGTGGAGTGATTGTCTTTTGAGACCACAGAGAAAACTTAGACTTAGCCTTTGGCTTAAACCTTTTTCCTACACATATTGTGTTTACAGCTCATAAGTTTACGAACCATATTGACAAGAAAAAGGGGTTTATTGATAGCAATTAATTGACCCAACATCTTCTTTCGACTTGTCTTTAATATCCAAAATGAGTCCTTGATGTAGGCTTGGATCTTACCAGCATGCTTGAGAGCCAATGACTAATTTCTTGCGATCCATGCTTGGTTTCTCAAACTAGATTGTGCCTTCATCTCTGCCCAATTTTCTATCTTCTCAACGTTTCTCCCAGCTACCAAGTCCTCTTCTCGATTCCTCCACCAGATCTTAGCAATCCTTATCAAGAACATCATCATAGTGTTCACCTTAGCTTTGTTCAAACTTTCATTCAACTGCTCCAAGTATTGTTCAATTTCCCAACATAAGTTGCAAGCAACTTAGCATTGCAAGTACCATCATATGGCTCGGGTTCCTTTATCTTGATCCTCATTGACATGACAACAAATTTTTTTCCATTGGTCAAAGCTCGTTTCAACAATGTGATGGTGTCATTTTGGTCCTTCAACTTCTATGTGACTAAGGCAAGTGCATCCTCCACTTCCTTGAGTCTATCTTGAATGTTGTCGATTAAGGTGTCGATAATAAAATTCACAATTGTTTGGCACTAGATGGTTTCATTAAACCCATGCTTCATCCTGCCTATCTTAGTCTCCATCTATTCAACCTTCTCACCATGCTGACACATTGCATCTGTCATCTAATCTACAGTCTTCTCCAAGATAATGAGTTGGTCCTTCATTTTGGTTGTTTTAGGCTCCCTCTTGGTGTCACTTCCATCTACATGTGACCCAACCATAAGTCCCTCAAAGTATCTTGACTCTACTTGAAAAGGGTTCGTCCAAGGAATCCAATAATTCATCTGTTGTGACAAGCCCTACATTCTTCCACCTTTCCCAAGTGCTCAGTTCGCCCTAAGAACTCTATGCCTGGTCTGCTCAATGTTTGTGCACTAGTTTGTCCACAGGTCATGGTTGTATCTGCAACTCGGCCCTTCACTTCCATCACAAACCAAACCACCAAGTCTTCACTCAGGTTGTCTTTGCGATAGGTCATCCCACCTGATCGATCCATCACTAAGCCTACGCCAAAACTGTCTTCTCAACAAGTGCACTCTACCACAATTATTCGACTGCAATAATGGTGAAGAGCCAAATTTTCTCTGATACCACTTGTCACGGCCCCACATGACGCCTGTTCAGATCTTGCGATCATTCATCTCTTGAGGGAATGCAACATTGTGATGGTTCTTACTTGGCCGCTTGGAAACACCAAGAATACTTCGTCTGGACTACACCTCTTCACTTAGAGCATACACATACTCTATTCTAGGATACACGAGAGAAAATATCCAAATATGTGCAACTCACTTAAATACTTAGATAATATTATTAACATCTTAACACTTATTCATTTCAACATACATCCAAGAACATGAGAAACCAAGAGATATATTGCGAAACAAACAAGAGACACACACAAAAATAGTGTGGGTGACACAAATTGTGCCTAACACCCGATTAAGTCTTGTTATTGTGAAACAATTATAATATGAGCATTATCGGCTAGGTTTACAACTCACCTCACCAAGACACTCATAAAAAAATTCATCACACCAAAACTCTCTATTGTAACCACCTTCACAACCTCCTGCAGTGCATCCTAGTCATGCACCTTACCACACACATGTTATCCCTTCTCTCTTGCAGACTTCACCAAGTTAACATAGACTTTGGTTATACCTCACACATGCCTCATTCAGACCTGAATTTTAGACTTCCTCCAAAATATCCTAGTGCTTCCCACCCTTCGCTACTTGTCTTCCATCTTCACAAATTTGCCTCAGTTCTACATTGCCTCAATAATTTACCTCGGAATTTATCTTTATGCCTTGTGCACCTTTGTGCTCTTATATGGAATCTAAAGGTCACCATTGTGAATCGTCGTGGTTGGGCTCTAAAGATTTCTTAAAATATAACCTCTATGCATCATCCAAAGGTAGGCACTGGCGCAAGTGTTTTACTTGTTGCCTACGTAGGTTCTTACCTTCCATTTTCAATACCTGTCCTCCAGAGATGTAACCCTTGCAAAGGGACAACAATCGTAACAAAAGGAACAACAATCATTCCATTCAAATGAACATCAAAAGGAACAACAATCGTGACAAGGGAGCGACAATTGTTTTATTGGGCCGAACTAATGTTGTATTAACTGAGTTGTAGTACTTGCCCAACTATCTAATTTGTCAACCTGGGGTTCGTAAACTAATGAAGCACACACAAAGTATATGCAAGATTGAAGCGGAACTAATCTAATCTAATGTTTAAGATACAACTAAAATATAATCATTAATCTAACACACGACTGGAATTGAAATTAATCTAGTTGCGTAAATGAAATTACTCTAAGAATGAGAAATTGCATAAATGGAATTAATTTAGAAATGGAGAACTACATGAAGGAAGAGCATATACAACAAGTGAAGAGTTTAATGGCATAACAAAATATGAGAGCTCTCACCAATGAAGCAATCTTACATTCAATAATCAAATCAATCTTCATAACAGAATAATGAAAGCATGAAAACCAAAACCATGAATCAAAGCTAAGAATCCCTTTCTCTTTCGAATCCTAATCACTACCACTAAATGACTACAAAATAACTCTAATTAATTGAATCCTCTAATTCCTCTTCTACTTTTAATCCTCATGAAGAGAGAGAACTCTCTTTTATACATGAGAGCCTTGAAGATAAGATGACCTTCTCATTATTACAGATCCACTTTTCTCTCAACCTATTTCCCATTATTACAAAATATAATCCCTTCAAATCCTCACACATATCTCTCATATATCTTGGATAAGATATTCCAACCAAATCTCCATGATCTTCTCCTTGGAATGGGCTTGAATTATCTCCTCAAATATTGAAATGGCAGAGGAAGTATTTGAGAAGTCCTTTGAATTAATCCTTCACATATTGCTACACATTACAAAGCTCACACATATTTGAGATATATATGAAAACATGTTGATTTTCTAACATTTAATCACAAATTCCTTTTAAATACTAAAATGAATAAAGTGAAGAACAATAAGGTGAAACCCAAGTATATTTATGGAAATGATATCATGAAAGGTTACTGGGGAAATGATGTGAAGAATAATGAAGGGACAGGTGGATGAAAATAGGACATTTCTAAGCCCTAACAGTCATTTCATTTGGGTGTGTCATTCCCCTTCGCGAACAATCATGCCCAAAGGACTCATCACACCCCTTCACGTATCTGGTGTGCCCAAATGAACTTGTGCACCCATCAACTGTCATGTCATTTGGGCTGACACACCCCAACCTTGGGTGAGTGCCTTTTTCCTTATGTGTTTCCTTGTGTTGATTGATGTGACTCTCTATGGGTGTGTCGATGGGGTCATCCAACCTCTCCAACACACCCAAGATTCCATGGGTAGATGGGTACACTCCTTGGGTGTGCACCCATGTCACCCCATCCTTGTCCAAACACAACCCAATTATCCATCAACTATTGTAAGAAAAGTAAGGTGTGTTCCCCCTTGGTGTCGCACGTCACCATCATGTGCCCAAGGTGTTCCTGCCTACACCCCACATGTCTTCGTTGGCTCGACCGATCACATTCCTTTTGTGTTCTCTTTCCTGACTCATCCCTAAGACTACCCAAGGAGTGCACATGCTTAGTGGGTGTCACAAGAGACCTTATAGAACCATATTTGGAATTTGGGTACTTGAAGTTGTACATGATGAGAGAGAAGACACATGTAGTTGTAAGGGGTAAAAATGAGAAAAATTGTCTAAACTTCTGCAAACCATAACTATCAACTCAGAGCTTAGATTTGGGAAAATGAGCAGTGAATGGAATGGTCTCAAGGAGGAGAATCCATATATCAACCCATAATTTTTAATTGAACATTGCAGTTTCTCAAACAAAAATGCAACAGTGAAAATAGAGCAATGAGTAGAAATTGCAACTTGAGAAGGTTGTAAATTTTCGGTCGGAACTCAAGATGAGGCATGAGTACAGTTGTTGGAGAGTTGATAAAGAGAGGAATTTGTCTAAATAATTAGATTTTGGATAAGTGCATTTTTCTTCTTCATAAATTGAAATGAAGAATGACTTCTAACCTAATTAATAAAGCATTTTGCAATGTGCCTATTTCTAACAACGATTGTCGTATGCACATGTTCTTGCATAGTTAGAGGTAGAGGAGGAAATATTTGGTTTCTATATGAGAAACAAAAATATGGAGGATTCGCAAGGGTCATACATCCATGAGGATAAGATCATAGGGCTACATTTCAGCATGGGAAAGGATAAAATGAAGTCCAATGAAAGAAGAAGCAAGGTGGAACCAGTGGAGCTGGATGAAACTATGGGAAGCCTACAAAGGGGAGTGTGGAGCTATAGGGAAGATAATTAAAGGATGATGAAATATTGGGAGGAGCTGCTACAAATTCTGAATATGTTTCATAGACAATTCAACAAGGATCTAGCTCAAAGAAAGCAACTAGTGCTAGACAAGTGGCAACATCTAGATCCCATGGTAAAAGGCATGATCATAGGGATGAAATGATCCAAATTATTTTTGGCATGAAATGAGAGAGAAGATATAATAAATAAATGTATAGAGATATCTCATATATCCAATAATATAACAAAAATGTATCAGAGATGCAACCATAAACACATAGACACAATAATACACGGTTTTCTATTAATGAGTGAAAATGTACAAAGACTGTAAAAATACAGAGTGAAAGACTCGCTAGAATGGTGGAAATGTATCTTTGAGAAGAGATGTGAAGGCTACTCGCATTCGCAAGAAGATGATTTACAATGAGGCTCTTAAGGCCTTTTTAACATAAAGAAAATCCAAAACCCTAACCCTGGAAGATGAAAATCCAACAATTTTGTGGAACCTGTTTTATGTATTTTGGTGTATCAACTTCCCGAGGGCGTAACTTTTGCATACGACCTCCATTTTAGGTGCATGATATCCTATTGGAAATCTCTAAACGAGTAAGACACATGTTTCCATTAGACTCTAACTATGTTGACAATCTAATTGTGGCGAGCCCTAAAAACGTTGTTTAGGGCCTCAAAACAACCCCAGAATTTTGGGACCCGAAAACTAGAAACAAAACTGCCAAACTAAAACTACCAAAGTGAGCCAGTTGGAATAGGAGGGTGACCACCGATATCCACCTGGATCAATCCTCCCTCCTTAGGATGTAATGGTCTCCATTTTGTTGAGTTTCCGGGGGAGAGGGGAAGCATTTATTGAATCTGACTCTTGGTGAGCTACTTGCCTTGCTGGAGATGTCGCGATGCTTGTTTTGTGGAAGGTTGTTACGGACCTATTGCTGGTGGGGTTGAATTTGTTCAACTAATCAGGCTACATGAGATGACTATGTGCATAAGGAATCTTTTCACTTTGCTGCAATCTTTTTGACCTGCTTATGTTGGATAAAAGGTGCTTGGTCTGAGGCTATCGTGGTTGTAGTGTCCTTCTGTTCACCTTTTGAATAGATTGTGAAGAAGATTAATTTTGTAGTATGAGATACTACCTTGCAACACTGTTTAGGTGGGATAGTAGCCGAAATTACCTCTGATATTTTGTAGATATGACCTCCCAGAGTAACAATGACACTACAAGGTCGAGACTGATAAATGGCATGGTGCTTCCACATATATGGTTGGCCCAAGAGAACATCACAGACATCTAGTGGGGCAACATCACATAATACCTCATCCTTGAAGGGTTGGATGTCATATGACAATTGGCATTGTTGTCTGACACGAAGATCTCGTCTGTGGCAAAGCCACTCAATGTTGTATGGTTGCGGGTGTGGTGTTGTCAACAATCCCAACTGTCTGACAACCTCTACTGAGATGAGGTTCTTCTAGCGTCCACTATCAAAAATAATATGTAGTGGGGTCCCCTTAACCCACATCTGTGAATGAAAAAGGCACTCCCCCTCTTCAGTATATGTTGATATTTCTGGTTGAATTTCTGCGGTCGTGACAATAGTTGTGGGGTCTGCGTCGATGATCTGTCTTTTACCATTATTTTCATAATCAGATTCTGAATCAGGGTTCAGCTCCTTGTCTTTGATCTTAGCCACCAATGATTGTTTTGATCGACATTCATCAGTGTTGTGCCAAGGGTGTTTTTGGAAATCACACCATTTTCCATCATCCTTTGTCTTCCCCTGTGTTATAGGATAAGTCCGTGAGTGCGGACACAAACTGACCTCCCTAGATCCACCTGGTATCTAGAACAAAACATGACAGAATAATACACTTTCCCTAGATCTAGCCTATTGAATGAACTAAGAGATAAGGGTTATGGACATACCTTATGATCGCTTTCCTTATGTCTCTGTTGTTCCAAGCTTTGCTCCAATGCTCTCGTCCTGTCCAGATCACAACAAAATGAACCAATCGAAGTAAAGGCAGATTAAGATATTCAATGACTAGTCTATACATATGATCAAGGAATTATGTAATAAAGTGACATCATCTTTATGGGAAAGGGACATATTACTGTATTGAATTAAT
>ML792570.1:370128-397747 GCA_009831015.1 Picea engelmannii
ATACATGGGTTCTACCGGCTTACTTTACAATTGTGTACAATTTAATGTGTTTGATTTTATAAGTGATTTAAATGCCTGTCCAATACATAATTAGCTAAAGCATCTGTTAATGTATTAAGACTTCTCGGAATGTGTTGATATTCAATATGATCAAAATGTCGTTCCAAGAGGCGAATTTGCAAATATACTCTTAATAATGTAGGACTTCGAATAAAATATACATTACTGAGTTGTAGTACTACCAACTGCGAGTCAAGTCGCACAACCAGGTGACGAATTCCAAGAGAGATAGCATCAACCAATAACTCAATAACGGCGCTATACTCTGTGATGTTGTTGGTTTCTCGGCCAAGACATATACCTCGTAGAGATATGAGTTCATTTGTCGGGGCATAGATTGCCCATGCAGCGGAAGCTAGGTTCCGAGTACTACGGCTAGCACCATCGGCGAAGCCAATATAAGGTAGCAAAATCTCCGACATCTAGCAATCAAACACAACGTCACGTAAGGGCAGAGACCAGATAACGTCAAAGGCAAAACTAAAGTAACACACACACACAGTATGATACATAAAAATACAAATACTCATGCACAAATGACTCATGCATAGTACTTCTTCAAGTACAACCCATTCCTGGGTTCACTCAAAGGTACCCCATCATAATCCACTAGCTCATACGCTCCTTTTTCCAAAACTCTGCTAACAATATAAGTCCCATGCCACATTGGTTCAAATTTCCCAGCTCCTAAGACATCTTTATCTTGTTCGTACAGAAGAACAAGATCTCCTTCAGAGAAGACACGAGGTTTGACATGCTTGTCATACTGTTCCTTAACACGTTTCTTCTGGGCTTCTATTACAAGAGTAGCGTCACGACGAGTCTCGTCTAATCGCATCAAATACAACAGACGTTCCTCTTCGGCAGAAGTATTAGGTAAGAGCTCTACAACTAACTTCAAGGACGAGATTTCACATTCTATTGGTAGAATGGCTTCCACGCCATAAACTAATCGAAAAGGCGTGAATCCTGTGGCAGACTTAACAGATGTCCGATATGCCCACAATGCCAAAAATAACATTGTGTGCTAGCTAGTTTTATGGATTCCTATCATCCGTCGAACCATAGTTATAAGAACCTTATTGATGGGTTCGACCTGGCCATTGGCCTGTGGATAATAGGGTGTTGAGCTATCATAACGAAGGCCCAACTTCTTTGTAAGTTCAGACATCATGTTATTTTTAAAATGACTACCGTGATCATTAACGATAGCCTGAGGAACACCAAAATGCATGATGACATGGTTGAAAAGGAACAAGGCTGCAATCTTCCCAGTATTGTCGAATGTCGGCATCGCCTCGACCCACTTTGTGAAATAATCAACAACTACAATAATGTAACCATGCCCCCCGACCAAGTGAGGGTGACATGTCATGAAATCAATGCCCCATTTAGCGAAAGGACCTACTGAGACTACAGGATGAAGGGGAGCAGAATGCGACCGAATCTTCTGATTATAGGTCTGGAAAGCATGACACTTCTGAACGACAGTGATGCAGTCTTTAAACAACGAGGGCCAAAAGTAACCTGCACGTAAGATTTTCTGGGCAGTAGCATACCTAGACATATGACCACCACATGCTCCTGAATGGCAGTCATTCAAAGCTTTCTCAGCTTCGTCAAAAGTTAAACAATGCTGAAAGATAGAGTCAATGCCTCAACGGTAAAGAGTGTCACCGAAGATGATATAATGACGTGCTTGATAACGGACACGACGTCGTTCATTACTGGAAAAATTAGGCCGGAAAGTTTCAGTTTGGAGATATATAATGATATCTCCGTAGAAAATATCGTCGGTACTGATAAGGAAAAGTGACTCGTCAGGTAACGAATCGACTACTACCTTTTCCGTGGCAGTGTGGGGAAAATCACAAGTCAACTCGACGAAAACTAGAGATTTCTTCGACGTGGCATGATCGAATTCGAAATCGAACTCCTGGAGAATAACAATCCACTTGGAGTACTTGCCCCCCAGCAATTGACGTGTCAATATGTGTTGCATGGGGTTACAGTGTGAAATCACTGTAGTCTTCCTGGAGAGAATATAATGACGGAAACATTGGACTGCTTGGATAGCAGCCAAGGCCAGCTTCTCAACATGTTGGTACTTGATTTTCGTGGATGATAAACTTCTACTCAAGTAATAGATGACATGGTCATCGTGGTTATCATCCTCTTGAACGAGAACCATGCCGATAGTATACTCGGACACAGCTAGATAAAGAAAGTAATCTCGACTATAATCCGGAGGGAAAAGAAGAGGAGCTTTTGTGAGGGATAACTTTAAATCTTCAAAGGCATTGTTAGCAACTTTATCCCAAACAAACTCGAAATCTTTCTTTAGAAGACGTGTGAAACCGCGAGTAATCTCGGCATAATTTGGGATGAAACGACGAAGAAAGTTTGCTTTCCCCTGCAAACTTTGTAACTGGCACAGTGAAGAAGGAGGAGGGATATTAAGAATCGCCTCGACCTTGATAGGATCTACCCAAATCCCATGACGTGAAACAATGAAACCAAGGAGACGTCCCGATTCTACGCAAAAAACACACTTATGAGGATTCAGGCGAATGCGATAGAATCGGCAATGAACAAAAATTGCTCGGAGATGAGTAGGGTGATCGACTCGACGTAAGGAGTGAGCTGGAAAATCGTCCAAATAAGGTTGAACAATATGCTTAATATCGTGAAAGGCGTAAGACATAGCATGTTGGAACGTAGCACCTACGTTCTTCAGACCGAAAGGGAGTTTCCTGTAGGCGAAATTACCCCAAGGACAAATAAAATCCATTTTATGTTGGTCCTTAGGAGCGATATTGATTTGATTATAACCGGAAAATTCATCCATGAGGGAAAATATTTCACTACCGGCACAGTCATCGACGACTAGTCAACGAAAGGGGTTGGAAAATTGTCCTTTGGACAAGCTTTGTTGATATCCCGATAATCAACACAAACGCGTATACTACCACCCTTCTTATCAATCGGTACGGGGTTGGAAACCCATTCTGTCAATGCCACGGGGTAAATGAAACCGGCTTTAAGAAGTTTCTCAACTTCAAGTTTAATGGTTGCCACTTTACGTGGATGGACAGGACGAAGGCGCTGCGGGACGGGTTTAGCTCTGGGGTATGTCTTAATCTCATGAACAACGATAGTAGGGTCAATACCCGACATCTCTTCGTAACTCCACGCAAAAATATCCCAAAATTCTTTAAACAAGGAAGTATAAGTGACAATTTCTGTGGGAGAACACGAAGCTCCAATATGAACGTTCTCGACAATTCCAGGTTTCACTGAAATATCTATGGGTATCGTGGGCAAAATGTTACTCAGGTTCCCTTCTGCAAACACATCTTGTGTAGATCCAGGAATGGTCGTAATGACAACAACAGTCGACGGAGTCGAAATCCGTTGATAATTCTCGAGAGTCTGTTGTTCTAGAAACATAATGGAACGATGATGCCCATCATCCCAAGGGGTGTCTTCCATGACAGACATAATCATCTCGTCAGTGGGAAAGATGACACGGAAAGGATAAGGAGACAACTTGTCAAGAGAAGAAGTAGTAGGGGTTGCTGATTGAATGGCTTGATAAGCGGACTCAACCGGACTTAACGACATAACGTCGCCGAAACGAACATGATCTCCAGGATCAGGGACTATCCAAGGGTCGACAGACACTGGAAGTTCATGCGGTACAGTAGAGATCATATTAATAGATGTAATAAACGTGCGTGGAAGATCGGGTGGTGGTATGGGGAAAGTACCCATTAGTGAAGAATCTTTTAAAAGACCGACCCCGACATTCTCGTAGCCCGATGGGGTTTTAGCGATGAAAGGCACGTTGCCAACATGAGTATCAACATTAAAAAAGGCAAGTTGATTGACCATAACCACTTTTCCTTGGTGAGGAAATCTTACGACACGGAAAAGGGTTGACACGACAACACGCATAGAATCGACCCAACTCCGACCAAGTAGAAGATTATAATCTAAGGGAGTATCGAAAACTTCCACTTCCACCTGGATGGTCTTACCTTCCAGAGTGACAGGCAACGATGGTAGGACACCATAGGGCTTAAAAACCGAGCCATTGAAAGCTCGCAAACTGTTTTGTGATTCATTTAACAGGGGAGAGCCAATGGCTTTCCAACAAGAAAAAGACATTACTCACGTAGAGGCACCCTCATCAATAACAATCCGACAAATACTCTTGTCGGAGACCACAACTTGGATTTGAAATGCAAGTTGTGGGGGTAACCTTGGAATGTGATCATCCAAGTTAAAGACTATCAGATTCGTATCTGTTGGAACAATGCCACCTATAGCTTTCAACAGCGCCCTTCATTGCACAGGACAAGACTGAAGGACTTCCAGGGCATACATCGCTGAGGGTGCTTGGGCCAGATCTTCGACTATGCTATAGTTTTGGGCTGCCCGAGCATGAGGATTGAATGTCGACTTCTTAATGACACCTTTCGGAGGTCATAAAACTGTATCAAGACTTAGTCGTTCGAGATGAAGAGGACCGTTCGTAGGTGGGTTTGGTGGAGAAGGCTGTACCAAATCGGGAGGTAAGTCGTCAACCTTCTCCCTAGAAGGAGTATAGTCTTTATCTCTAGTCGTAAGTGCAACATTGTTTTTCGTGGAATCACCAGTGCACATCAAAACATAAGATGATGTAGAAGTAGAGGGTTGGTCTTGGATAACCAACAAATCCTGTTGTTGAGACGGGAAGGGTTGAGACAAGACTGCCGGTGTAGAGGGCTTCGGTGCTCCTTGAAGGAACTTGTTAACCTCGACACGTCTCAGACAATCCTTCGTGTAGTGATCGTCACCACAGATAAGGCAAGGGTAGCGTGGTTTGCACTTATCCTGGTCATCAACAAGGGGTGATTTGGTTTGCTCATTTGGATTATTATTTTTACCCTCCTTATTCTTGCCTCTCCCTTTCCTAGACTTAGTTTTACCGGTCGACGTAGATTGAACAACGTTCACTTCTGAGGTTTTACCGGCAGGAGGAGCAGGAGACGGAGCACTTTGCACATTAGAAGAATTGGATTTCGGGGTTGTAGATGAAACGGAATGTGAGTGGCTATGAGTAGAACCAATCACACCATCAGCTGCATGCGAGGCAACAGGGGTAGTAGAAGTGGTAGAACTACCAGGACGAGGTAAATCAGGGAGTAAATCATATAGGGTTCCCGTTTGTGAATAAATGAGATCAAGATATTGAGCACGACTAATAGCCAGCTCTTCTGTGAAAACACCGCCCATAGCAATGTCTTTACCAATTTTGTTTACAAAAGACTTGGTAAACCATTCTGCCAGTAACTGATCAGGAAGCTCAAGTTTAATGAGACGCCGCCTCCGTCGCCACTCATGAATATGATCAAATATATGAGTGCCCGAGCTTTGTTTGAAGGAGGTTAAAATCTCAGTTCCGGTATCATAATGGATCAGTAACTGGTAATGTGTGATAAAAGCCATTGCAAGGGTGTTGAAATCCGAAAAGAAACCCCGTGGTAATTCAATGTACCACTTCGCAGTAGCACCCGTAAGAGTTCGTTGAAAAAGACACAGTCTAATGGAGTCGTCCATCAACGAGTTGGACGAACACCACAAATGGAAAGTCATGACATGATTATTTGGGTCCTCTCCCACCTTCCCATCGAATTTTGGAATGTCCGATGGAAGCTTTGCAGGAATAGCAGGCCATTGGGGAGAGTGACGAATAGGATCATTAAGAATCCTAGACAAATCCAGAGTAGCAAGAAAAGGCAATTGCCGATTCACTTGTGGATACTGGTGACTTTGGGGTGGAAGCCTTATCGATAAACCAGTGGGACCATATGCAGTCTGCCCCCAG
This sequence comes from Picea engelmannii, assembly GCA_009831015.1. Lineage (NCBI taxonomy): Eukaryota > Viridiplantae > Streptophyta > Pinopsida > Pinales > Pinaceae > Picea > Picea engelmannii. The sequence goes on from ML792570.1 coordinate 376,061, forward strand.
AGGGAAGATCCTGGTTGGTTTGGTGGTGGTTGAATCGGATAATAACCCCAAGGATTTTGACCTTGAGTTTGAGTAGTCTGACCGAAACCCCAGATAGGATTAGTCACCCCTGGATATGGTTGGCCTGTAGTAGGGATAGCTTGCTGCCCCCCAATATTTTGAGGAAAGTTTTGCATAAGTTGATTCCAATACTGGGCCAATGCAGGAGGTATGTTTTGTCCTAAAGGTGAGGTTGGTCCCCCTATCAAAGGGACAGTTCCACCCGAAAGTTGTGTACCAACCATAGGTTGTGTAGTCACTGTATTTTGTCCAGGAAAAGGAAAAGGAAACAAAACTGTGCCACTCTGTCCACCAACAGGAATCTGGACATTAGGTGCAACGGTCGAGATAGTGCTACTAATATTAGGATTTCCAGGAGGAAACGGAGGGAGTGTCAGGATGAAACCGAGAATAGGATGCCCAGGAAACTGAGGACCACTTGGAGAACCAGCTGGAGTTTGTGGGGGTGTTGGATGGGAAACATTCAACGATGGATTCAGCGCATGGTAACCAGGAGGTAAATTCGGATTAGCCTCAGGAGTTCTCTGGGTATTGATAGGAGGAAGAGTAGTTGCAGTGACTCCGGTTTGGACACTCAAAGTAATTGCGAGATGGGCCATCTCGGGAGGGAGAACAAAATGATAGGTGGTAGTCTCTGGTGCGGTTTCTTGTTCAGAATACATGGAAGGGTTGATTTCGTATACAGGGGTTGATTCAGTACCAAACAAGACTTGTCGGAAATCACCCAACCAAAAAGGATCTTGGCCTACTACACCGTGAGAAGGGCCAGCGATTGATTCAGAAGATGTAGTAAGAGCTTCTTCAGAAAGATGAAATCGTCCTGTAGGTCGTTCACCACGACGAATGCGATAGTCCTCTATAGTATTGGTAATGCGAAAATCAGTAAGAGGATCAGTAGATTCTACTTGTGGAGGTGGTGTAAAGACTTCTGGGACGTCACTTATGTCCACGTGTGGTAAAGTAACAAGAGGGATTTCACCCGGACGAGGAGATTCCTTAGGGGTACCCTCAGGTGTTGCTGTGTGCAAAGGTTGTGAAGCTTCCGGATGTTCCGGAGACAAACCTTGCATCCTATGTGAACGTCGTGGGGGAGAAATTGTAAACAAGTAACAAGCTCCTCACAATTCCTATGGTCAACTATGAGAAACAAACATCATACACTAGTAAACAAAATCTAGAAGCAATCACCAAGCAAACAATACGTTCTAATACCGAAGCCACTAGTTGGTGATGAAATCCAATGTCGCAACAACGAGACGAGAAGGGGCAGGTCTAGGATGGAAAAGTTACGCTGACGACCTTCTTAACAGACTTATGCCCTGGTGCAATCTCCCACACATAATCGTGGGTATACCCTCCAAGGAGCCTAAGTGAGTTTGATCAACGTCAATTCCAGGTACCGTGAAGACTTTCCCCTCCACAGTCACCTTGGGTAAGAACCTAGAGAGATAAGCCACTAAGGTCACCACAAACAACAGTATTGCCTGGGGAAACAGTCGTTAGTCCGATCCGCCCGCAAAGGCAGGGTATCTAGCCCGAAATCAACTCAAAGGCTTCCACTCATAATTGTGGGTATACCTCGAAGTGACTCCCGTAATACGTGCAATCTCTACACTGATGTCAACAAAGAAGGTTAGTATCTCTGCCAACACCAATGCGACCTAATGCTTGACCCTTGTGTTAGAAGGGCTTCCCAGGACAATATGCTGCCAATGGAATTTTACACTCCCTAACTCAAGATACTATTGTGTGTTTTCGAGCTTTTGGAGAGTGTGTCTCTCTTCCTACTCCAAAGCACTAGCCTAGCTAAATGTTGGTGTAAAAGAGCCCTAGAAAAGAGTTACTAGATCAATTTTAATATTACACAATGTTTTTATAGGCTATTGTTTACTCAAAGGTAACGAAAATGAAACTCATGATGTATGACTCTGACCCAAATAATGCAAGGATATGATGAAATAATTCGTTTCATTCGATGAATCCTAGTTATGGGAGAGAGAAAACAATTTCCGAATCAAACTCAATACTACAATGCAAATGCAATGCTCAATTTCCTTTCAGATGCCAATGCCAACAATCATGTATCAATGAGCAAGTTCTATATGTCTTTTTCAAAACTTCAATACTCTTAAAAGTTTGATTTTCAATGTTCTCGCAAAAGGCAAAAACAAAACTTGAAAGAAAACATGCAGTTCAATTTCCAAGAAGAACTTTGAATGATGAGATATTATAAAGACTCAACCAAACAATCCAATCCAATACTTTCAATGAAAGCAAAAACAAAAGCAAACCAAGGAGCTTCTCAATGTATATGAAAAATTTATCCTTTCGAACCAACAAGTACAAGAGAAACACCAAACACTCAACTCTCAACCAATCCCTGGATCTCAGCCAGTCAGATACACTCAACTCCAGAAGTCAGAGAGAATGAAAATACCAACAAGAGCTAAGAAATGAAAGTCAAGCTTCAAAGGCAAGAAAAACCTAGAAAACCTAGATCAGTTCCGGCAAGCCAATTATAGCAAAAGATAAGTAAGTCACTGATTCAACAAGCCAAAGAGGTGTAAATCAACATTTATGAGCTATTGACAGAGTCAAAACTTAAATTCAAAAATTTCAAAAATATGTTCGCAGGCTAGTGTGGGACATAGTGCGAGAAACTATGGTTCTCGCAGGCCACTTTGATGCAACATGCGAACTATCCGCACTGAAATGTATATGCAGAGTGCGAACTATCCGCACTGAAATGTATATGCAGAGTGCGAACTATCAAGGTTCTCGCAGGATGTTAATAGACAAAGTGCGAGAATCCCTGAAACTAATGAAAATTTTGAAAAAGCAAATAAAAATCAAACTGGATTATAGACCCAGAAGGTCTCTCAGGGTATCCTGAGGACTCAGAGATAGACAAATCAAGAGAAAAATGCAAACAGAGCAAATGGCCACAGAAAGTTCAAAAACCAAAAAGACAAAAGGGATATCTCCCCAGTGGAATCGCCAATTTTGTTATAGGATAAGTCCGTGAGTGCGGACACAAACCGACCTCCCTAGATCCACCTGGTATCTAGAACAAAACAAGACAGAATAATACATTTTCCCTAGATCTATCCTATTGAATGAACTAAGAGATAAGGGTTATGGACATACCTTATGATCGCTTTCCTTATGTCTCTTTTGTTCCAAGCTTTGCTCCAATTCTCTCGTCCCGTCCATATCACAACAAAATGAACCAATCGAAGTAAAGGCAGATTAAGATATTCAATGACTATTCTATACATATGATCAAGGAATTATGTAATAAAGTGACATCATCTTTATGGGAAAGAGACATATTACTGTATTGAATTAATTGAAAGTGAAACTTACAACCTGAGCCTTGATGTCGTAGGTCTCCTTTCGATGGCTTCTAGCTCTGACACACACACTTGCTCATGCATGAAGAAAATCAACCACATGTGATGACCTTGTTGTTGTCTCTTGCTGCTGTAGCATCAGTCCTCCATACAGTCTTGCACTAGTTCTCTAATCAATCTCTTGCTAACTTGTTGCTTGCTTAACTTAACCCTTTCCATGAGCAATCTTCTCAATATATAGGAAGAGATAGATTAGTTACTTGGATAGGGAATGATCCCAAGATATCTGGAATGCCAGCACCTGAATAACCATTCGAAAGCCAACTCATCCTTCTAGAAGGTTCGAGATCTTTATCTTTTTCCCCTTTAAGAGCATGTTCTCACCCTAATAATGAGCACAGTGCGAGAAGTTCGCACCCCAGCTTAAGGTAGCCTGCAGGAATCAGTAATTCTCGTAGGAGAATATATAAGTAGCCTGCGAACATGTTTCAAAATGTGATTTGTGGAAGAAGACAACTGTAACTTTTCTCAGGAAAGTGTTCTTGGTAAAGAGCTTGATTTTCCATCATCATGACATCATCACTATGACCAAATTTGTGGATAACACCCTGACCCTTCTTTTTCTGGGGCTTAGACTAGTTTTCAAGAGGTTCTTTATTAGGGCCGTACTTATCATACTTTGGTTGTTGCGAATTTGCATATCTAAACTCTCGTTTGTTCTGGTGCTTAAATTTCTACTCGATTTTAACAACATATCAATAAGCAACACCGAGTGATGAGATGTCCAAAAAATCCATTTCAGTTTGAATGTATATGTGTAGAGCCCCACGGTATTTTAGAACCAAATGTTGCGTAGAGTCTTTTATACACATCTTGGTGTGCAAGGTATGACATGTATTGGTGAACTCTAGCACTGCTTGGCCCCTCTCTTGACGCTACGTTTTCCATCTTATGTACTGGTCTTCATAGTTGCCAATAGGGTAATATTGTTCCTTGATCGCATCCACAATAAAATCTCAGGTGGGCTCGGCCCCATATATTCCAGACTCCTCAGTGGATATTTTCTCCCAGTAAGTTTCCCACCAATTTTTGACATGGGAAGAGCCTTAAGGAGTGCGAAGGTGATATTTTCCTTGTCAAAGAAATTATGAACATAGAACTAACCTTCTAGCAGATTTAACCATTTTTCTAGGGCATCTGCATCTATCTGTCCTTCAAATATGGCAATATCAAAATTAACTTGTACCTTGAAAGGCGAGGTGCTTCCAAAGTGGTCACTTGATGAATATGCGCCAGTTGTTATTAACAGGTGTGGAAGGATGTGGGAAAAATTCTCCATCATTTTGACCCCTCTATCACGTGAGAGCTTGCTTAAGCAATAGATGAATATAATCTTTTGCTCCATCGTTTTTATTTTCTTCTGCCATGGAGGGTTTCTTGGGCGTGCAAGAGTGATTTTCCTAAATAGAGACAAGCTCAAGACCCAACTTTCTATACTCGAACCTCGTCGGGGACATGCACTAAAAAACGATCAAGAGCATCCTGCTCTAATACCACTGATCCAGATTATTTTCGACACAAAATGAGAGCGGAGATAAAATAAATAAATGTATAGAGATATCTCATATATCCAATAATATAATAGAAATGTATCAGAGATGAAACCATAAACACAGAGATACAGTAATACACAATTTTCTATTAATGAGTGAAAATGTACAAAGACTATAAAAATACAGAGTGAAAGACTTGCTATAATAGTGGCAGCTTATCTCTGAGAAGAGATGTGACGACTACTCACATTCACAAGAAGATGCTTTAAAATGAGGCTCTTGAGGCCTTTTTAACATAAATAAAATCCAAAACCCTAACCCTGGAAGATGAAAAGCCAACAGTTTTGTGGACCCCGTTTTGGGTAGTTTGGTGTATCAACTTCCCGGGGGCGTAACTTTTGCATACGACCTTCATTTTAGGCACACAATATCCCGTTGGAAAGCTTTATCTGAGGACTACACATGTTTTCGTCGGAATATGTCTCTCTATACGAAATTGACTGTGGTGAGCCCTAAAAACGTTATTTAGCACCTCAAAACAGCCCTGGAAGTTTGGGACTCGAAAACTAGAAACAAAACTGCCAAACTAAAATTTCCAAAGTGAACCAGTTGGAATAGGTGGGTGGCCACCGATATCCACCTGGATCATGAAAGGTATTCAAGGAGTGTGAGAATACGTCATCATTTTCTAGGGAAATTAACTAGACGATCTCATGCATATTCAGGGCCAGAGAGCGGCCCAAGTGTATCCCCTATCAGAAGGTAGAAGAGAAGACCCGAGTCAGATGTTTTTCAAGGTGAGCTCAGGAAACTCAAGCCACCAACTTTTGATGGAGAGCATAGAAAGGGAGAATATCTTGAAGCCTAGCTCTTGGAAATTAGGAAATATTTCTAGCTATATGATTACCCATCAAATGTAGAAACCAGAATTGCAACATACCACCTTCAAGGAAAAACAACCATGTGGTGCGATCAACTTAATTAGGCCAAGAACCTTGGGGAGAAGAAGGTCTTGTGGAGATAGTTCAAGGGATATTTCCAGTGGAAATACTTGTCCAAGAATTATTATGATAAGAAGATGAAAGAGTTATTTGAACTCAAAGTGGAAAACATGATAATGGAGGAATATGAGAGGAGATTCTTTGAATTGCTTAATTATGTTGGCTTCATAAAGGATGAGAAGGTTAAAATACAAAGGTTTCTAAGTGGTCTACCTACTTTATACAACGATAAGATACATTATGATAACCCTGTGACTTTGGAGAAGGCCACAAGGAAGGAAAAACATCTTTATGAGCATAGTAGAGGGAGGCCAACTTTCCAAATATCTTGGAATGACAAGATGAAAGGTAACATGGAGCAAAGGAGGAAATATTTTAAGCCACCTTTTTACAAGAACAACTCTCAAGCATATCAATAAGGATAGTCAACCCAGGATGGCAGATTCTCTTCGAAAAAGGCCAGGACAACAACCCATATAATGTTGGGGATGTGAGGGAGACCACTTGTATAGGGATTTCCTTCACAAAGGATAAAGGATAAGGATTGTTCACAATATTTAGGGGGCTAATACAGTTGAAGACATGGGAAGAAGCATAACAAGGATTTATGCAGTCTTGGACATTAAACAAGCAAAATACCAATCCCCTGTGATTGAAGTAGAAGGTAAGATTGATAACCAATCCATAGCAATTTTAATTGATTATGGAGCTAGCCATAGTTACATAGATAATAACCTTGTTGAAAGATTTCACTTACAAATAATAAAGCATGGGAAATATTGGTTGGTTTAGTTATCTACAAGGGCTAAGAGAAGGATCAATGAGTTGGTTAAATATTGTCCAATAGACATGAATGGACTCATCACAAAATCATATTTGAACATCATACCACTTGGTTAATATGAATGTTTAATTGGTATGGATTGGTTGGACATGAACCATGTTGTCTAGACTGCTACAACAAGACAATCACTTGTCTTGATAAGGAAGGGTAGCAACAAAAGGTTCAAGGTATCCCAAGGACTGTAGTTGTTAGAGAGATTTCAGCCACACAATTGAAGGATAGTTTCATAAAGGAATTCCATATTTTTGTAGCTCATATGGAAGAGGCAGCCAAAGATAAAATGCCAAGTTTTGAAGACCATCCGATTTTGAAAGATTTTGAGGATGCATTTAGGGATATTCCAAGGTTGCCACCAAAGAGAGACATTGATTTCTCCATTGATTTGGTGCCAGGAACTACTCTGATGTCTAAAACTCCTTATAGGATGGTCACACCAGAGTTGAAGGAGTTGTAGATGTAGCTTGAAGAACTATTAAATAAGTGGTATATACGCCCAAGCATGTCACCTTGGGGTGCCCCAATGCTCTTTGTGAAAAAATAAGGATGAAACCTTAAGGTTGTGCATTGATTTCAGATAGTTGAATAAGGTCACCATAAATGAAAAATACCCCTTGCTAAGGATTGATGATCTATTTAATCAGCTGAAGGTGCAAGAATATTTTTCAAAATCGACTCAAGGTCAGGCTATCATCAAGTGAGAATAAAGGAAGAAGATATCAACAAGACAACATTCAAGACAAGATATGGACATTATGAGTTTGTGGCGGGGCCATTTGGGCTATCAAATGCACTAGTTTTTTTCATGTGTATGATGAATGGAGTGTTTAGGGAATACCTAAACAAGTTTGTAATTGTTTTCTTGGATGATATACTCATCTACTCAAAGATAGAGGAGGGACGTGAAAACATTTAAGGATGGTGCTACAAGTTTTGAGAGAGCATCAATTGTATGCCAATTTAAGTAAGAGCATCTTATATCAAAGTAAGATTCATTACTTGGGTCATATTATTTCAACAAATGGGATTGCAATTGATCCTGATAAGATAGAGGGCATTAGAGGATGTCTAGCGCTAAGTAATGTTACAAAATTCAAATAATTTATGGGACTTGTAGGTTATTACCAAATATTTATAAAAGGTTTTTCAAAGATTTTAAGCTTAATTACTTCTTTGCAAAAGAAGGGAGTGAAATTTGAATGGAATTCCAAATGTGAAGAGAGTTTTCGGTAGCTAGAGGAAATTTTGACAAGTGCGCCAATCTTAAAGATTGCAGACCCATATAAAGATTTTGTTGTGTGCATTGATGCATGCAAGGAAGGGAGTGGTGGTGTCCTCACACAAAATGAACATGTGGTATGTTATGAGTCAATAAAATTGAATGAACATGAGAGGAGTTATGCCACACATGATTTAGAACTGGTAGCCATTATTCACACATTAAAAATGTGGAGACATTATCTCATGGGAAGAAAATTTGAGCTAAGGATAGACCATTGTGGTTTGAAACATTTGTTTGGACAATTGACACTAAATGTTAGGAAAACTAGATGGTTGGAATTCCTCAATGAGTATGAGTTTAATATAAAGCATATTGTTACACATTATTTTTGTCACCCTCGTGACCAGTGATCATATGTGTATTGTCTATTAGAAGAAAGATCATTTTCCTTATTCCCTGAAGGATATTGAAGAAATAAGACTTTCCTTGAGAGATGGAATCATCTTTTCCTTATTGAAAAACCCTGTAAAGAAGGATCGTCGCACCTTGCTCAGTGTTAAGGGTGTGACGATTCCAAATCATTGTAGGATGTACCATAGTGGCCCGTGACATCGTCGGAGGTTTCTCACTATTAAGGGTGCGGTGATTTTTAAACTATGGAAAAAGAGGAATTTCTCGAAGGTTCTAGAATGAAGTCTTCGAAAGGATGAGGTGGCCTCCGGTCAGTTTGGATCTCACCCGCTTCTATGATTTAGTGGGATCATCCTAATCCCTTCATCCATTCCCCTTCACTCTATATAAGGAGGGATCTCTCATGAGAAAAGTTAGGTTGGCTTATGTATGAAGAATTTTGTTGAATATTGTGCTTGTGATAGCTTTGCTTTAGCTTTCCAAGTCAAGTTGTGTGTACTCTTCATCAAAAGAATTAGAGCAAAGGTGTGTGTGTGTGTGTTGAGGAAAATGGCCATCATAAGGGACCTTGCAACATCAAGGCACAAGTTGTATTCTCCACTTTCATCAATATAATATAGTAATACATTTCTTTCCTATAAAAGTGTCTCCATTTTTATTGCATAACTCTTTGATCGTATGCATAGGTTTCATTAGAATATATATATATATATATATCGTTGCTCTCTCTCTTTGTTGGTTTTTGTTTCTCAACAGGTTTAGCATCCCACAAACCTTGATATGGAACAAGGACAACACTAGCAAGGATCAAACAACGTTTAAACGATATGTTTTTTATCCCTTATTAAGCTAATATATATTACAATGGAAACCTAAGGAAAAGTTTGTATTATGTCATGTTTTGTTCTAATTTCTTGTTGAAGTTAGGGAGATTAGTTTGTGTCAGCAATTACCGATTTGTCCAGTAACACATACTAAGGGCAGAGAGAACCAAGTGGATGACGCATTCAGTAGGAGAGTACATGAGATGCATGCTACAACCATTGGCATGTATAGGTCTGATTTAAAAGACATAATTTTAGAGGCTGCAAATTTAGATCAACATTATTTGCAAATAAAAGAAACATTACAACAAGGTAATTTTCAGCGGAAATTTAAAGATTTTGAGTTGAAAGAAGATGGAGTCCCAATGTATAGAGGTAAAGTATATGTGTCAAACTCCAAAGAGCTGAAAAATGCAGTACTGGGAGAAATGCACAATGTGTCGTATAATGGGCACCCATGATATCATAATTCAATTGTGACTATGAGATGCACATATTTTTTTCCATGAATGAAGAAAGAGGTGGGTGATTACATAGTCAGATGTCTAGAATGTAAAACGGTAAAAATTGAGCATAGACATCGAGCTGGATTGCTATAGCCATTTCCCATTCCTCAGTGGAAATGAGAAGTTGTTCCAACATATTTTATTACTAAGCTACCTAGAACAATAAGCAACATAATTCCATCATGGAAGTGGTGGATAAATTAGCTAAAGCTGCACACTTATTCCAGTGAAGACAACTCACAAGGTAGACAACATTATAGAAATTTACATGAAATAAATTACTAGGCTACATGGAGTGACCAAGACAATTGTTTCAAACAAATATCCCAAGTTCACATCAAATTTCTAGAAAGGGTTGTTTAAGGGATTTGGGACAAATTTAAATTTCAGTATGGCATATCACACAGAGTTAGATGGGTAAAAATAGAGGACTAACATGATAATTGAGGACATGCTAAGAATGTATGTGATGGACCAACCATCCAAGTGGGAAGGCTATATCCATTTAGTCGAATTTGCACAATAATGGGTACCAAATATCATTAAAGATGATCCCATTTGAGGCCTTATATGGAAAAAAATGCAACACGCTAGTGAGTTGGGATAACCCAATAGACATAACAGTTATTGGGCTAGATTTGCTACAGGAAATGGAAGAGTAGATGATAAAGACCAGACAAAATTTAAAAGTTTCTCGGGATAGAAAAAAATCTATGAAAACAAGAACATGACTTACAGAGATTTTAAAGTGGGTGAGCATGTGTTTTTAAAAGTAAAAGTGAAAAAAATTTCACTAAGATTGGGAAGTTGCCCAAAGTTGGCAGAGAGATATTGTGGGCCTTTTGAAGTCTTCGAGAATATAGGACCAGTCACATACATTCTAGCATTACATGCATCCATGAGATTTCATAACATTTTTCATGTGTCATTATAGAAGAAATATGTTCATGACCCTAACCAAGCAATTGATTGGACTATGATCCATGTGGAACATGAAGGAGGATTTTGAGTGGAACTAGTGCACATCTTGGACCAAAAAGGTCAAAGTGCTCGGGAACAAATATATCGACCTAGTAAAGGTCCAGTGGACCTGCTATGATCCTGAAGATGTTATGTGGGAGAACGAGGAGACCATGCGAGAGAAGTACACACAGTTTTTTGTCAAATTTGAAGAAAACAAAATATAAGAATGCAACACCATGATTTGGGTAGCTAGAGTTTTCGAAACCACATCTTGGAGTTTTCATGGCTAACTTATGTTGGAAGCCCTAATAAAAGAATGGAATAGTCTGATGAACTGCGTGTAGAGAAGGGGGGTACATTCCTTGGGTCAGGCAAGTTGAGAGGAACATGAGATTTATGGTTGGACCTGCTACAGGAGTTGTGAATCTTGTAGAATATTTTTATTTTCTTATTATTATGATGTAAGATTTGTACATATATATCGACATGGTGATGTGCACCAAGGATGGTGCAAAATTGTAAGGGAGGGGGAATATAACATCCCTGCTAAAATCCCTAGTTTAGTAATATATAATGTGTTATAGAAAGATTTTCCTCACCCCATGCAACTTGCTCAGAAGACCTTTTCCATTTCTCTATGCAAACTTGAAGTCCCCTTTTGCACTTCCTAGAGCTAAAAATCATATTTTTCCACATATACATGCCCTATCAGTTAGACAACATGCAATTACACAGGTTGCACCACTACAGCCTGTGTACATCGAGTTTGGTGCTCAAAATTAAAAATTGTATTGGGTTTCCATGTCACATCACGAGATCCATGATCCTTGACCTTTCATATACTGGAAATGTTCTGACTCATCCCTTCAGTTCCATTTGAAGGCTATAAATTGGGCCATATCCAAACCATGGAGGAGGAGAGAATTCAATTTTTGAGAGCAAAGATACTCTGGAGAAATTTTCACTTCGTATTGAGTTTGCATCCCTTTGTCCTTTAAAGTCTGAATACATTGTTCAACCCCCAAGATCTTCCCTCTTTGATGGAGAATCTCATTGTCTCTCTTATATGAGCTTGCCTTTGGTGAAGGATTGAAGTGGTGGAGGCCCAACTTGAAGGGACTTAATTTCTCGGTTCTGAGATGTGCCAACATAGAAGTTTGTCAATTCTATACTTATGTTGATCATATTTTAATAGAAATACTATTTTCTCGTCCAATTGATGTCTTGCAAATATTTGAATTATTATTCCATGGGCGTATTTCTTATGAATGTTAATGGATTATGCTATTATATGTGCTAACTTTATATATTATCACCATATGCTTTTGTATCTTGGTTTTTGAGGACAAGTTGCAGGTATAAAGCTTTGAGTTGAGTGCTCAACGATGGTCTTCATCGAATGTTCGGACGAGGTAGGCTCTTTATCTTGTCTTGTTAGCATTTTATTTATATAGCATACTTGGGATTAGAGTTTATTTCTGTAGTCATTCCATCTATTGTGGTTTACCCCATGCCATAGAGTGATTTTCCTCATAACATAATTTGTGACCATACTGGGGATTTAATCTTATTTTTGGGGGTTTGGAGTGTTTTTCTCCTTCGATTGCTCTTGGTTAGACCGAGTTTCCTTGTCGTCTGATTGCTTGACAACCTGTTTTTACTTTGTATCTGAGTTTCTTGGCCTTATCCTCACCTTGGCAGTGTTTTAATACATATATATGGTTTTTCCCTTGACATACATGTACATATGTGAGTTGTCATTCTATAGGGAGTGTACATATGTAATTTTTTCTTAAACAATCATGTACATCAACCTTTTTTGCTTAATTGTTGATTTTGGTGTTTGTTGGGTGAGTTTTGATGGTTGTTGAAGCTTCTTGGGTCTCTATCATAACTGTTGAGTGCCTTTAGAGTGATAGGAAACCTTTATTTGGTTGAATTTTTGGGCGGTTTTTCTTTCTCATCATTTTTTTCATTGGTTTTCCTTGCATCTTGCGCTGAGTGTTTGATTCTTGGTATATTTGGCTTGTCTCTTTTTTCTTACAGTAGGGTCTATATATCAAGTTGTTATTCATTCCTTGCATTTTCATTTCTTTATATTGAAAATACAAAAAATACATTTTTATATTTTGGCATTTGCTCGTTTGGTTGTTTAGAATTAATCTTGACATATATGGAAAGATTGCATCTTATTGAAATTGCAAAGTCGAATTGAAAGTTTCATTTTAAAGAGGCTTATCATCTTTTGAGAATTGAAGTTTAGGACTTAGATTTATGTTCATATTCATTTCTTTTATATGTTGAGTCATAACATTATGAGTTTCATGACCACATATTTTGAGTAAACAAATCCATTAAAATTAAAGTTGATTAATTAAATTGATTAGAAATGATTTCATTTTTCAGAGTACACACAAGTATAGGATATAGGGCCTTGTAATAGAATTTTGTGAGTAAAATTCTCCAAGGATATTAAACTCAACATATGTGTCTGAATAAGGGAGTGGTGAAATCCATTGTGTAATTAGTGATGTCAAGACACTCTGGTCACGCCGGAGTTAAGTAAGAGGTCGCGCAAATTTGGTTGCATAGATATCCCTCTAATACCTTCTTAGCGTCAAAGATATTTATGGGGATCTATTCGTATATGGGGGTCTTGGTAGTACCTTTACCTCTGTGAGAGGTGGTGGTTTCAAGATTTCGGTCTTTTTTACCTTGCCCATACAGTGGACCTGACTTATGATTGTTCGCCTGCACATTAGTTAAATCGTGGTGGCTTTAGTTGTTTGACATAGGTAGCCACATAGGTTACTTGCAGGGGTTATTCTGTAGGTACTCTGAGTCAGATAAGGGTTGGAAAACACACAACCTTTATGGAGGATTACCTCTCCGAGGGGATCTGACTGATTGCGTTGTTAAGCCCATGAGGGCTCTTATAACTGATTATGATACCTCTGAAATTTTGAAGGGAGTCTCAGCCCCCTCTTGGGAGAGGCATACATACTCTAGTGAGGGAGGCCCCTTTTTCAGCTACTATATAATGTTTGTGTGCATTTGGACTTTTTGTTTATTTTGGTGTGCTCTTTGATTGTTAGTTGGCCTTAGGATTTGTTTTTATATCTCGAGTCTTGAGTCATCGTGGAGCCAGACTAGCTTCCTCGTAGCTCTCATTGTTTGTTGAAGTTACCACCGCATCTTGAGTCTTTGCCTTCTAAAAGGCGTAAAGTTATCAAACGTGGTACACACACCTCCACCTACTAGACTTGTGATTATACAAGTATGAGTACTGAGTTGATTCAGAAAGATACTGGGATTCCTTCAACTCCCATACCTATCGTAGTTAATGGGACTCCTTCGATTCCTTCAACCACTTTGGTTGTGGCAACAAAGGTTCCCTTCCTTACTCCTATCTGGCCTATGGCTACTATGCAACCCATAGTAACGAACCCTTTTGGGTCTCTTTTTGGTATGCTCAGATACAATGCTTAGTCCATTCCTTCGGTCTCTAACCCTTTCTCTTTTGGAATGTCAAATATGACATCACAAATTTCGTCTTCCATTCTAGGGAATAATGAAAATCTTGGTTTTTGACTTGGGGGCATGGCTCCTCCACATATTCCACTCTCGTTTGGTGGAGCTCATATTCCCCAAATGACTCCTATGACTGGAAGCCAACCTCCTTTTCCTCCTGGGTCTAATCTTAGTCTTAATGCTCCTGGATGGAGTAATCAACTGGGCAAACAAGTTGTTGCCTATGTTCTGTCCTTTACACCTTCCTCCTCCACAGTGATTCTGACCAACATGTTTGGTATGATGAATCCACATATATCCTCCAAATTTCTACCCGAAGGGAGTCAGTTTCATACTATGTGCAATCCCCTGCTTGGAGCCACTCCAGCTGGGGGAAATATTTATAACCCTCATTATAAAATTCATATTGGAATGGTACCCACCCAACCTCTTATGAATCAGTTTGGAGGGGGTATTACCATCCTAGACAGGGCCATGGTGCATACCAGAACCCTGGGTGGGTTGTGATCCCTCAACATCAATCTTTCTCTGGAGCATGGGGTCAGATGCCACAACCTCGACTCCCTTTTTTGGCCATGCTTAATTTTCCAAACTTGTCAAGATTAATGAATGATCTGGTGCGTCATGACCTATCATGGCCCCCCGTCCCCACCAAGATTCCTTCACATATTCTGACATTCGAGGGAAAGAATAGCGAGGATCCTGGTGATCACATCACTACTTTTCATCTTTGGTGCTCTTCCAATTCCATTAACGAAAATTCTATTCGTTTGAGATTGTTTCAACGCACCCTCATGGGGGTTGCAACGAAATGGTACAATGAGCTACTAGGGGGGACATATGAAAATTTTAATTAAATGGTTTTAGTCTTTCTCAACCACTTCCAATTGTCAGTTTGTTACGATGCCGGCATAGAACTTACGTCGGCCCTCTGCCAAGACAAAGCCACCCAAATATCGGACCACATCCAAGAGTGGCACAGACAGAAGAGGTTTATCAAAGCCTACATTCCTCCAGAGTTTCTGTTGGAATGGTTTCTTAAATCCCTATTGCCTTATATTTCAAAGGATGTTTCTACATCCGAGGTAACGTCTGAAGAGGAAGCTATTTTTAAAGCCCAGCAATTGGATCTCATATATTCTCAATCTGGGATGTTATACAAAGTTCTTCCTAATGCATCGAGGTCAAATTACTACCCTAGACAAAATCATGGGCCTTGTGTCGATGGCATTATAGGCTCTACAAATACTAAGTCTTTAGACTTGGTGACACACCAATTGAAGGAGTTATCTCTAAGCCAGTCTACAGTTGGAAAAGATTTTTCTATTTCCTACACTCCCACTCAGTCAGAGGATGTGCATTATGTACAGTCATCGTCTAACTCAAATGGTAACCAACATCCATGAGGGAATAGAAATAAAGGATGTGGTAATAATCGTAAGGGTGGGAGGAATAATAATAATAATAAACTCAAGGACAACGTTAGCAATGATAGATCGAATAACAATAATGGTCAGGGCAAGAAAGAAAAGCGGAAGGTGAAGTTTCCTTGTAAGCTTTGTACAGATGATCACCTTACCCACTTATGCCCCAAACTTGAGGAAGTTGCGAGACTCTTATCTCAACCACCCATTGTGCTGACTAATCCTTTTATGCATAATCAACACATGGCCTCAAGCTCCTATAATGTTGAAAATGTGTCGAATGTTAATCAAACCCACCGATGTACAAAGGTGACCATCTATGTGTAAATATGGTCAAGTCTCATATTAATGTAGCCCCTGGATCACAGGATTACAATTCTTCACATATTGTTTCAGAACTAGAGTCTCCCCCTCCTCCAGAAACACCTTTGCAGATCGAAAAGCCAAAACATCTACCTCATA
Source organism: Picea engelmannii (assembly GCA_009831015.1). Lineage (NCBI taxonomy): Eukaryota > Viridiplantae > Streptophyta > Pinopsida > Pinales > Pinaceae > Picea > Picea engelmannii. Next base: position 392,212 of record ML792570.1, read on the forward strand.
TTCTGAAAGGAGTATTAAAATTCTCTACCCACAACCCTAATGCTAGAGTTTCCCAAAATTACTCGATTGTCGAAGATCTAGGCCAAACCCCTTGTGCGAGATCATCTTTGGAGGTGCTCCAGACATGTCCTTCATAGAGGAATTCCTTGCTATCTGTTTTAGGAGCTCTATACCCATGTGGCTCTAATATTATCAAGTTTGATTTCACAAACGTGTAGCCTTGCTTTCCTTACCACGTGCCCTTTCAAATCCACGTGGATTACTCGAAGTATACCATCAAACATATTGTTATTCATGAAGGTGTTGTAATGTGCATGATGTCCCTAACCTGTTGGAAAGCCATTGGCTCTCCAACCCTCTCTCAATCTTCGACTATGTTGACCGCATTTGATGGTCATTCTTTCCATCCCCATGGAATTCTTCCCACCCTTTTAGTCTAGTTAGGTGGAAAGACAGTGGAGGTGGATGTCAAGGTGGTTGATGCACCCCTTGACTATAACTTATTACTAGGGCGTAATTGGACTTATGCTATGAATGCAGTCGTATCATCTATTTTCTGTACTTTATGTTTTCCTCACAAAGGGAAAATCATGACGATTGATCAATTATCCTTTCCAAATGCTAGTCCCATCGCATCAGTTGGACCTTCGATCCCCGTGATCGAAAATTCTCAACCGAAAACTAACGATATTGGTATCAGAATGTATTCCTCCCTCATGGGTACCTTTGATTTCGTGGCACCAATTCACCACATCTACGCCATGTCCAGTAGGTCTTCTTCGTCAATGAGGTTCCTTCCTTTCCGCACTTCATATTTCAATGATCCTTAGACCCTACCTTCCCTGACCATGTCTTGTGAAGGTCAATCACATATTGGAATGGCAATGACACTGTCAGTGACAGAGATAACATATCAAGTTGTTCTTCATTCTATTGCTGACCTGGATCCTGTCTCCTCACAGACAGACGAGCAGGATCATGTTCTCAACCTCGTATGGGCCACCTCATCATCTTGTTCACATGATTGCCTCGATGATACTTTACCTATGGATGAAGCTATCCTAGAGGCCATGAATGGTCCTGATAGGCCATGGGACGATATGCATCGTCGCTCTTACTTCCTTCCATATCTTGTTAGAATCGAACATGACGATTTTAGATCTATCTTGAGTGAGATGGTCGGTCACATCGCGGTTCCACTAGATACGGATGGAATTTGTGTCGAAGGAAACATGGCGAGTACTTCTCCTACCGTCACAATCAACATCTCTCGAACTCCTAGCAAAATTGAAAATGTGTATATCAGTGTGGATTGTTTGCTTGAAGAAATTCAGATCTACATTGATCTCTTCAAATAATTTCATGACGTATTCACTTGGTCGTATGAAGAGATGTCAGGAATTGACCCTTGCACTGACAAACATGAGATTAAAACTTAACCGAATGCTAAACATGTTCGACAAGGACTTAGATTTGTTAATCTTAGGAAGGCCCCTATTATTAAGGTAGAGGTAGAGAAACTACTTAATCCTGGTTTCATCTACCTGGTTCCCTTGACTAGATGGGTATCCAACCCCATTCCTATGAATAAGAAGCAAGGAACCATTTGTGTGTGTATGGATTTTAGAGACCTGAACAAGGCTTGTCCTAAAGACAACTTTCTGACACCTTTCCTTGATCAAATTCTCGATGAGTGTGCGGGAAGCAAGGTTTTTTCTTTTATGGATAGATTTTTAGGATACAATAAAATTCAAATTAAACCCGAGGATGAACATAAGACGTAATTTATTTGTCCTTGGGGTAATTTTGCATACCGGAAAATTTCTTTCGGCCTTGAAAATGTCGTAAAAACCTTCCAATGAGCTATGACTTTTTCTTTTCACGATATCAAACACATTTTTTAATCTTATCTCGATGATCTCGCTGCTCACTCTCACAAGAGAGTATATCATTCTACCCACCTTCATCTTGTATTTGAGAGATGTCGTTATTATCACATTTGTTTAAACCCTCCCAAGTGCATGTTTTGCGTTAAGTCTGGCCATCTTTTAGGATTCTTAGTCTCTAAGCATCGGATCTTTGTGGATCCTATGAAGGTTGAGGCAATACTTCTATTGCCTCCCCCGCGCAAAATCTGTCAACTTCAAGGTTTACAGGGGAAAGCTAACTTCTTACGTCGGTTTATAGTGAACTATGCCAATATAAATAAGGGTTTCATGTGTCTCCTAAATAAGGACAATCCATTTATCTGGGATGAGCGAACCCAAGAATCCTTCATTGCTCTTAAGAAAGCCTTGGTATTGACGCCTTTGTTGAAGCCTCCACACTACAATAGATATTACTTGCTTTATATCGCCACGTATGAAGGGACAGTTGGTATGCTTCTGGTTCAGAAGGAAGATGAGCTCTGTTGAGCTCTAGTTTTTTCATACTTTCCACCATACAAATACACTCATCATTACACCTTCTCCCCGCATTTCGTCAATAATATATCACTAATTACACTATAAACCTCCATTATCTCTTGTTATTCATCCTATGTGGTTAATACATAATTTTCCATATTTTTAGTGATTAAAAGGATTATTATACAATAGTTTTGTCGATGGTGGTTTAATCCTATGTTTCTATGTCTAAGCAACATGTTATGTATTGGTCAGGTTCCAGTATATGCATTATCCATATTCCAGTACCTGTATTGTTCATGTTCCGGTACTCGCATTGTAGGTCATCCGATACTCCAAGTCATTTGGCACTAGAAGGTTCTACAGTCAACTGATACCTTCACAGTCATCCAGTACCCACACTCCATGTCATCCAATACTTTGCAGTGATTTGGTACTACCTTTGCGTTCATCTTGTACCAGCTCTCTGCCTCTTCTGGTACCAGCTTCATCTGGTACCAGATTGCGCCTATTCTGGTACTAGCTCCATCCATTACTACCATCGCATTGGTCTGGTACCCATAGTCATGAATGTGTTCATCTGGTCCTAAACCCCTGCCTACAAGATTCTGGTACTAACTGTTCTAATCCGGTACCAACTGTGTTAATCCGATACTAGAAATCATTCGAAATTTTGGAAAGATTCTAGAGTAAAATCGGGTACATGGGTTTTGTCTAGAGCCACGTTTACATGCAGACACATGAGGTAGAATTCACCCATATCACACGTGTGGACCTCCAGCTCAGGGGGAATGATTCTGCTAAAATTAGTGAAAATCTCAAACTACCAACTTGCACCTCAATTTCCGTGCAGATGGCATCAGATCTAGAAATTCTACAAAATGGGTTTTGTCTAGAATATGGAAAATTGAGTAACATGTGGGCAGGTTTTCAAAATTAGAATTGGTTTGGAAGATATGGGTGGGGGCCTAACTCGAATCTGCGCAAATTGCAATAAAACCCATATTTTTGAGGATTTTATTTAAAATTGTAAATTTGAAATCTGAGCATTGGGATTCGATCCCATCCACTCATCAATGATTTTTCATGTATAAATAAGCCCCATAGGGCTGTGATAAAGATCCATTAGTTTCATGAATGTTTTGTAAATGAGAGATTTATTCTTGTGAGAAAGCTTTGAGTTGCTAGCCATGTAAAAACAGAGTTTTTGATCTCAATGAAGAATTGATTGTTGTTGAAACATTGGACACCATCCCCATTTGACTGAGTCTTTTTAGCAACACTAACCTGATGGGAAGGGCCCCTAAGAGTGGTAAGTGTTGCTATATTTTATTTTCTTTGTATTTTAGCATTACGTTTAGTTTCTTTTCTTCTTGCATTACTGTTTAGTTTGAAAGTCATATATTGTGTGTTTGCATTCTGCAATTAATTTGTATTCTGCAAATCGATTCTTAATAGATAAAACTCAAATCAACACCCTCTCACTCAAGGCATTGGTACATTGCATTTGATATAGTTCAATCTCTTTCTATATGCTTTCAATTTATGAGTTTTCATGCTACTTTGTCTCTAAATTTAATGACTACTTGACCAACAGTTCAATTGCTTCATACATCGCCTTAATTTTATATTTTCTTATCCGATCACTACACTAATTGTTTGTTTCTAAAATTTCTACAAAGATACACTTTCCAAATAGCTCTCAAACTACCTCCAATCGCTTTCATAAACCTACACATTCCCACATTCAATCCTCATAAAGAATACTATGTTTCTGGTGTCTCTTTTTCAGCCAACACATTTTTTTAAACCAAAGAGCTTCATGCCTATTTCATTATCTACACATCCACCATTGAATTCCATTTTAATTGCTTTGCTTCATTGATCAAATTCCCCTTTCAAATATACATCCCAATCCATTCATTACACCTTCCTTCCAGCTGCGTCAAAACATATGAAAACAGAGCTTTAGTAGTTGTTTGAACATTTGCATTTACATGTATACATTAAAACACAAAAACATATATTTTAAAAGTGCATTTATTATTCACAAATCTATGTTTGTTTCACTTCTTACTATTCTTACTATAAAACACCTTTCCACTCATTTCTTATATCCTTCATGATTTGATAACATTCCTTGCTTGGTTGAATGCTTTCAAGCGCCATAACTAAATGAACATCAATCCAAGATTCCACTTCTTTCCACTTTGTATTTCTGCATTACCATTCTTTCCCATTCATTTTCATTTATTTCCTTGCTTTCTCATTGTGATCGATGCATTTGATTGAGGACAAAGTTTGAGTTTAGATCTCATTTCCTTTTACCTAGTTTTTATCCATTTGATTATTTTTTTAATCACTATTGGAATCCATTGAAGGATAGGAAACTTAAGTTAGCTACTCGCGATTAATCACACGAACATCACCCTGAGTGCATTGAAGACTGTGATCTAAGCCTTTATAGCACTAAGTTATTCCTATGTCCCAATGATGAATCCTTAGTGTTAATTCCCTGCAGTGTGGGTTTGAAGATTGTTTTGTCGGCTTTAGATTAGGCTAGACTAGGCTCTGATCCTGTGTTTCCTGCACCTGTACCTCGAAGCTTACGAGCCCTGATTGATAATTAAATGTGGGAATTAATAGTGCATATATTTAGCCCCAACATTTTGGTGCCATTGTCGGGGAGGTGCTAAAGGGATTAGAGCATAGGTAGGTTGCTTTTATTTCTCCAAAGCCTTGAATGTTCCTTTCATGCAAGTGTGTTTCTTTTCATGCAAGTGTGTTTATTTTCACGCAAGTGTGGTGTGATTTTAAGGATGACCTAAGGGTGGAGAGAAGACAGTAATATGTGAGGGAAGAGCCCACGCATCCACTTTAGTGGGGTTACTCCAAAGTTAGGTTGTCCTCTTCCTTTCAATAGTTAGAATTTGTGTTTTATTAGCATTATCCATTTTTTATATATATGAGAAGAGAAGCTAACTTGTGTGAACATATAACTTACTGACATCAGGGTCCTAGTGGTACGGTGGCACTTCAAGTATATAATTGGTTTTCTTACTTTTTCTTTTAGTTTGCTTCTTTTTATTTCCTTAGGATTTTTTTTTTTTAAATTGGGAACTGTAAGAACA
>ML792570.1:397847-440998 GCA_009831015.1 Picea engelmannii
CTAGCAACAGTTGGGATCCTGATCTCTGCCTCGGAAAAAGAACAAATATTGACAGCAATCAAGAACCTATCCGCCCCTCTAGAAGTGATAGAAAAACAAGATTTCCATGAGCTACATCCACAATAAGATCTAGAAGCCTCCTTTGATCACCCTTTCCAACCTGTAGAGGACACTAAAGAATCATTCAATGTAGAGAAATTGCTAGAACCGGAGATCGAGGAGTTCTTGACATGCATATCGCCAGATCCAGTATCCATCCAAGAGACAAACCATACAAAAGAAGATGATCTGTGTGGCATGATAGAGGGAGACATGCAGAGTGGTCTAAATGAGGAAGTGAACCAAGAACATCAAGATTACATTGAACATTGGTTCCAGAGGACAACAAGATTGAAAGACCACTCTCTTCTTCAACAACTCTCTGCATCATCATCAAAGCAGTTGGTTCTTCATATTCTAGTATACATTAAAGCTTATCTTTCAAACCCAAGTATGAATGTGTTTCTAAACCTGGTACGCACATGGTTACATTGGAAATATTCTTACACGCGAAATTTAATTTCTTGTTCTTAGATAGGATAGAGTAAAAGTTGCATGTTAGTTAACCTAGTTCTAAATAAATGCAACATATTTTTGTGTTTCTTTTCAAATAAATAAAATGAGATGAAGATAATATTGGTGATCTAACATCAAAAACCAAAACAACTTAAGATTTTTCTTCTTCTTATTACATGCAGATTTCTGACTATTAATAATAACAGTTTCTCATAAGCCTAATCTTTAAAATATTATGGGGATTTACAAAATCTTTAAAGTTTGCATAATGATGCCTATAGGTAACTTGTACATCCTGCTTTCATATCAGAACTTGTTATTCAAGCATTAATGTCAAATAGTAGCAGGAGAGTGAATGAAACTTCTACTTGTGAGGGAACACAATCTTATATGGAGAAGATGAAATTAGGGACTAGAGGCACCTTTAGGTCATTCTCTTATGGCCTCATCCACCACACATTAAGTAAGTTTGACCATGATATGTATTTCGACTAATCTCGATACATAAGTCTATTTTTCATACGAACAATCTTTTATGGGCAATCTATAAAATATCTTCCAACTCAATACCATCCCATCCTGTAAAAAGGTTTTCAAAGATGCTCCCCCATTCACCCATGCGAAAGCAATCTATAAATTTTATCTCAAGGGTAAAGATTGGGACAAGAGCCTTTGATGAAAAATGGGTGTAAGAGGATAACTCGTCGGGATACTGAACAAGTCTGTTGGCAAAGGGTATCAGTCTGTGGTATAACTAGGCAAACCCATCAGGGTACTGAACAGGCTCGTGGGCAATGGGGCATTCTACCTGGGAAGGATATTTCTTAGATGTCAAAATTACCCCATCGGAGTACTGAACATGCTTGTGGGCAATGGGTTCTGATTTTGATGTATTTCATTATGCCTAATCTATATTTGTCTGTATGAACAATATACTTGTGTAAATCCCTAAGAAGAAGCATGCATGGTTGAACAAAAGGCTAATGAACCTCATCTAATTTTCATTTGAGAATGTTCATAAGATGGTCTTAAGACCCTGTCAGTCATACCCAGGATGTCATTGTCCTAGAGGTGGGACCCATAAGTGTAGGAGTCTAATGAACTCAAATGTGAACTTTATCAATATCACTTGAATGACAAATATTCTTTGAGAAATTAAACAGGGATGACTGGTTTCCTATCGGTTTCCCATTTATCAAAAACCACTTATCTTCTCATGTTTTCCTGTTCAAGGATGAGAGGAAAAATCCCCCATCATAATTCACATGGTTTCTTGAGCATACAATTGTTAATGATTGATGAATTTGTATGTAATAAGTAATTTAGAAATTTCCTTTATGCTTGTAATATTTTAAAATAAATTTCATTTCCGAATTTACAAGCATGAATAAATTTTAATTTTTGGTTGTTTCTTTAAGCATGGCATCAATGTATATTTCTTCTCTCGTAATAATAGTATTGGTTTAGTTCTTTTAGATTTTTTTGTTCCGGTATTGCTGGTATAGGAACCAATAGGTTCATGTACCAACAATACATAAATTTAAATCTTTTTCGAGGGTAATTTTTGCAAGATATTTTCAACAGCTCTCAACTCTGGCATACTTCATTTCTCTCCTTCAGTCAACATGCACCAGTTCCACATAGTCCACTTTCAGCTTGTAGAAATTTTATGTGCTAATGAGAGTTTGCATGAGGACATGCAAACCAACGCATTTGGGGGTGAGAGAGAGACATAAGGAATCTCAGCATATCAACATTCATCAACTCTCTCCTAGATATCCATCAGTTCAAAACCTTGTTCCACTTCATCTTCAAATTTCAGTAGTCTACATCATGGTTTTGCAGACATTTCCTCATGTTCGGCATAGTTTACACTTCAACATGCATTAGAATTCAAAGCAAGGGTAACTTGAGGTAAAACTGGTACACATCTTTTTAATTTACTAAGAACTTGGAAAACATGATGCATAACCACTATTTCCCACTCCACACTCTACTATGCATTATCACAACTACTCAGTAAACCCTCCATCTTCACTCCACTTGTCGTAATGAACAATATACTATGATGATAAGACCAAGTAATGAAAAGGAAATATGTGGTATAAAAATACAAAGAAACATCTATAGTGTCTTCTCTTCGTACATCATAAAGCATTCTTAAGTCATCTCAAAGAGGATGAAGTCATTGTTGCCTATCCAAGAAAAGAACCATAAAGTAAATATTGGTCTTAAAATTGATGTCCAAGTTCATACGGCCACCATCAGCATCATTTTATAAACCATTCTCCATATGCACACCATTCACCATCACTCTGATACCTCATCCACTTCTTGTCCTCCATTTTTATGATAATTTTGTTCCTCTGTTTGAAATCAATCTGTGGTAGTTTCCAAAGTGTCATTCCACAAGAACCAACACTTACACAAAAGAAATATTGTCACATAAATCTATAAGCAAAGTATCATAAGTTCTTCACCTTGTTTGCATGAGGACATGAAAATCCTTGGGTTTGGGGGTATGTTGAGCTCTAGTTTTGTCATACTTTCTGCCATACAAATACACTCATCATTACACCTTCTCCCCGCATTTCATCAATAATATATCGCTAATTACACCATAAACCTCCATTGTCTCTTGTTATTCGTCCTATGTGGTTAATACATAATTTTCCATATTTTTAGTGATTAAAAGGATGATTATACAATAGTTTTTTCGATGATGGTTTAATCCTATGTTTCTATGTCCAAGCAACATGTTCTGTACTATTCAGGTTCTGGTATATGCACTGTCCATGTTCCGGTACCTGTATTGTTCTTGTTCCGGTACTCGCATTGCAAGTCATTTGATACTCCAAGTCATCCAGTACCATAAGGTTCTACAGTCAACCAATACCTGCACAGTCATCCATTACCCACACTCCATGTCATCCAATACTCTGCAGTGATCTGGTACTACCTTTGCGTTCATCCGATACTAGCTCTCTGCCTCTTTCGGTACCAGCTTCATCCGGTACCAGATTGCGCCTATTATGGTACTAGCTCCATACAATACTACCATCACATTGGTCTGATACCCATATTCGTGATTGTGTTCATCCGGTCCTAAACCCCTGCCTACAAGATTCCGATACTAACTATTCTAATTCGGTACCAACTGTGCTAATCCGGTACTAGAAATAATTTGAAATTTTGGAAATATTCTAGAGGAAAATCAGGTACATGGGTTTTGTCCAGAGCCACATTTACATGTGGTCTTGTGACGGAGAATTCACCCAGCTCACACGTGTGGACCTCCATCTCAGGGGGAATTATTCTGCTAAAATTAGTGAAAATCTCAAACTGCCAACTTGTGCCTCAATTTCCGTGCAGATGGCATTAGATCTAGAAATTCTATGAAATGGGTTTTGTCTAGAATATGGAAAATTGAGTAACATGCGGGTAGGTTTTCAAAATTAGAATTGTTTTGGAAGATATCGGTGGGGGCCTAACTCAAATTTGCTCAAATTGCAATAAAACCCAGATTTTTGAGGATTTTTTCTAAAATTGTAAATTTGAAATCTGAGCATTGGGATTCGATCCCATCCACTCATTAATTATTTTTCATGTATAAATAAGCCTCATAGGGATGTGAGAAAGAGCCATTAGTTTCATGAATGTTTTGTAAATGAGAGATTTATTCTTGTGAGAAAGCTTTGAGTTGCTAGCCATGTAAAAGCAGAGTTTTTGATCTCAATGAAGAATTGATTGCCACTGAAACATTGGACACCATCCCCATTTGATATGAGTTTTTTTAGTAGCACTAACCTCCTGGGAAGGGCCCCTCAAAGCGGTAAGTGTTGCTATATTTTCTTTTCTTTGTATATTAGCATTATGTTTAGTTTGTTTTCTTCTTGCATTATTGTTTAGTTTGAAAGTCATATATTGCGTGTTTTCATTCTGCAATTAATTTGTATTCTGCAAATCGATTCTTAATAGATAAAAATCAAATCAACACCCTCTCACTCAAGGAATTGGCACATTGCATTTGATATATTTCAATCTCTTTCTATATGCTTTCAATTTATGAGTTTTCATGCTACTTTGTCTCTAAATTTAATGACTACTTGACCAGCAGTTCAATTGCTTCACACATCGCCTTAATTTTATCTTTTCTTATCCAATAACTCCACTAATTGTTTTTTGTTAAAATTGCTACAAAGATACACTTTCCAAATAGCTCTCAAACTACCTCCAATCGCTTTCATAAACCTACACATTCCCACATTCAATCCTCATAAAGAGTACTATGTTTCTGGTGTCTCTTTTTTAGCCAACACATTCTTTTAAACCAAATATCTTCATGACTATTTCATTATCTACACATCCACCATTGAATTCCCTTTTAATTGCTTTGATTCATTGATCAAATTCCCCTTTTAAATATACATCCCAATCCATTCATTACACCTTCCTTCCAGCTGCATCAAAACATATGAAAACAGAGCTTTAGTAGTTGTTTGAACATTTGCATTTACATGTATACATTAAAACACAAAAACATATATTTTAAAAGTGCATTTATTATTCACAAATCTATGTTTGTTTTGCTTCTTACTATTCTTACTATAAAACTCCTTTCCACTCATTTCTTATATCCTTCATGATTTGATAACATTCCTTGCTTGGTCGAATGCTTTCAAGCGCCATAACTAAATGAACATCAATCCAAGATTCCACTTCTTTCCACTTTGTATTTCTGCATTACCATTCTTTCCCATTCATTTTCATTTCTTTCCTTGCTTGCTCATTGTGATCGATGCATTTGATTGAGGACAAAGTTTGAGTTTAGATCTCATTTTCTTTTACCTAGTTTTTATCCATTTGATTATCTTTTTAATCACTACTGGAATCCATTGAAGGATAGGAAACTTAAGTTAGCTACTCGCGATTAATCACACGAACATCACCCTGAGTGCATGAAAGACTGTGATCTAAGCCTTTATAGCACTAAGTTATTCATGTGTCCCAGTGATGAATCCTTAGGTTAATTTCCTGCAGTGTGGGTTTGAAGATTGTTTTGTTGGCTTTAGATTAGGCTAGACTAGGCTCTGATCCTGCGTTTCTTGCGCCTGCACCTCGAAGCTTACAAGCCCCAGTTGATAATTAAATGTGGGAATTAATAATGCATATATTTGTCCCAAACAAGCTCCATAAGCACATTGTCTACTACCTTAGTCGAAACTTAGTCGGCCATGAACTTAAATACTCTCACGTTGAGAAGCTAGCCTTAGTTGTCATACACGCAGTTAAAAGTTTACGACACTATATATTGTTTTCCAAAACTACCGTAGTTGTTGATGTCAATCCATTTCAATATGTCCTTACTAGGCATATCATAGGGGGGAAATACAATAAATGGATTGTCATTTTGCGAGAGTTTGACCTCGATTTTGCTTCGGCAAAATCCAAGAAATCTCTAGTTTTGTCGAGTTAATATCAGATTTTCCTCGAATGGATGATGACGTCATTCATGACAATTCATTCACATATGAACATATTTTCCTTATCTCATCTCTAAACCCATGGTATGGAGACATTTTGATCTATCATCAAACCTTGAAGTTCTCTCAGCATCTGTTGAGAGATGATCAACAACGCATATGACATCAAGCTAAAAACTACCTTGTCATTGGCGACACTTTGTATTGTTGAGGCATAGATAATATTTGTGTCATTGCTTGACTCATGAAGAGTTTGAGTCCATTCTTAATGACTGTCACAATGGGGCTTGTGGTGGTCTTCTATCTAGGCTTGCAACAACCCAAAAAATATTGCGAGCTGGTTACTTTTGGTCGACAATTTTTAAAGATTGTGTCAAAGTGGTCAAGAAGTGTCAGTACCCCTACCAGGTGTTCACTCGAAAATGCGCTCGCATCCAACCCCTCTTCACTCAGTTGTCACCGTCGTTCCCTTCACCAAGTGGGGGGTGGATTTTATGGACTGCAACCCAGCCTCGGCTAGGGGGAATCAACATATTATCATGGTCGTAGAATAATTCACTAAATGGGAAGAGGCCATGCCTACTATTAAATCCGATGGTAAGACTGTAGCATTTTTCGTGGTCACCAAATTATAGCCTGGTTCAGAATCCGAAGGGAGATTGTCACGGATCATGGTAGTCACTTTCAGAACGAAATGATGAAAAAGTTAGCATCAAAATTGGGGTTTAAACATGGTCATTATTCCCTTATTATCCCCGGGAAAATGGACAAGTAGAGGTTGTGAAAAAATCTCTCGAGACCATTTTGCAAAAAACTGTCAAGTAGTGCAAATATGACTAGTATGTAATGCTTTACCCTATGCTTTGGGCATATTAAACCTCAGTTAAGACTTCCACTGGTTTCTCCCCTTTTCAGTTAGTACACGGTATCAACTCGATCCCTCCAATTGAATGTGAGATCCCTTCCCTTAGATTGGCAGTTAATCTCCTACCTAACACTTTTGATCTTGAAGAACGCCTCGTACACCTAGATGAGTAGCGTCGATATGCCGCTACGAATATCAGAGATAATAAAAGATGTGTTAAGGTCCAGAATGATAGGTCTATCTATCCTCAGAAGTACGTTGAGGGTGACTTGGTTCTCTTGTATGACCAAGACAAAGAACCGTTGGGGGAAGGCTAGTTCAACCCCATGTGGCACGGTCCTTATATCATGCGACGTGTTTTAGAAAAAGGAGCCTATGAATTAGAAGATTATGAAGGGAATATGTTGATTGATCCCAGAAATGGGATCTACTTGAAAATATATTACACTTGAGCCCCCAATCTTGGGCATGAATCTTTGTATACTAGTGTATCTTAGTGTATATATATATTTTCCTTTGTGGCATCGGCTTGCTTATCGAGTTTTCCCTTGGTTGGAAATGTCAACGAAGTCTTCATTTTACTTAGGATTCACAGACAATGCCAGTTGTCATACACAGAACTTGGTTTCCATTGCTTGGGTCGTTTACTCACCCAAGGGTCAATTGTTGTCTTTAGGTGGCGTTTGTCTAGGGCCATCAACGAATAATGTGGCTGAATATAGCATCGTTATAGAGATTTTACGCGACATCATTTCACATGGTGTTTGATCTTTAGAAGTTAGACTGGACTCCTAGTTAGTAGTATGTTAGTTGAATGACAGTTACCATGTGCGAGACCCTACTCTACTCCGACAATTACTACGGGTACGACTTTTGGAACGACAATTTTATTTTATTACTTATAATCACATACCTAGAAGTTATAATTATGTATCTGATGCATATAATAATTATGTGTTAGATTGGAATTTGTCACATGACTAAAGTAAAGAAAACACATTCACCAATGTACACATGTATAAGTAAATTCAAAGACCAATGTTTTTTATATTTCATCTCTCCAAAAATATGGTGTCATAGTACAAAATGGGGCTCACACCCTCAAAATACATATATGTACGATAGATATAATCACCATGGTATCTATGCCCGTGGCACCAGATGTGTATCATGATAGCATACTACAACATTAATGAGACATCGGAAGAGTCGCACCCACACACGGGGCACACCGACCACCTTCCACTGCATAGCCTCTGGCATATCCTGTACCAAAAGCATAGGAATCATGTGCGTCAATTGAGATAGGTTCCCTACACATTTTGTAGCACTCTGTTTGCATATCCTCCCGCCGTCTCATCTTTTTGGCTCCTCTATCGATGTCGTGGTAATCCATCTGGTCGTCGTGGAACCACATCTTCATAACAAAGTAATTGTCAATACTTGATACCATCCAAAAATATTTTTTGTTTTTTATTTTCTTTGAAAAAGCACAAAAAATGGAATATATAAAAAAAAAAAATCATACCTATATCACCATAGGTGGAATCTGGTGGCAGTGGCATATCTGGATCTCCTCTGTAGTTGATCCTAGCATAACGGTAGTCATCTATGGCTATCACCTATCGATGCCACCAGAAGAAGAACTCATCATTGTAGGGGTTGGTACCTTACCAGTGCAATACCCTTGTTTTCCCAAGTTTGTAAATATAAACTATAAATGGTCAAGAGACTATGGAAGACTAGATATGTGTGAATATTTGATTTGATGAACCTTTGTATAAAAGGTCAATGTATGTATTTTTTGTTATTAATAGAAAATGGATAAGTCTTTCATAACTGCTGAAAGGGGGGTTTTCCAAGATAGACCATGGATGTTATGAGAGAGATGGTGAGGGGAACCATAAATGGTTGATATGACCCCCACCAAACTAGTACCTTGCTGGATTTAATGACTCATAACAGTCCTCTGACCCAGAAATTAACTACCAGTCAGAGTGGTAGCTCGAAGAGTCTTCCTTAAGAGTTAATGAGGAGATGGGGCAGAGTACCCATCTCTAAGACTTCCATTCCTAACCACAAGTTGGGGATTCGGACCCACGCAATCTTGTTGAGGAAGGAAAGAAAGAGGTAATTCATGGGCAGAGTTAAAAGGAGGCAAGCAAGCAGATCTGCAAAGAGAGAATAGTTGAAGGAACAATCTCGAGAAGATAAAAGAGTGCTTGTAGCTCTCTAGTTCAAGGAAGAACTGGGAAATAAGCTCATTATGGGCGTAAGTATATGTTGGGAAGGTTTTTTTTACAATTTGATAAACAAGGTTGACGAGTGACTGCGGAAGTACTCGGGTAGACCTCCTTGCTTGGTACAGAGAAAACTCATTGCCAGGATTTCGTGGGAGGAGGAAAGTAACCTTTGTCCCTAACTATTGTTGAGTGAGAAGAAAGAGTCTCTCTCATAGCATCGTGGTCTATCTCAAGGGTGGCCAGTGGTAAATCTGTCAGGATCGGTTGTGCCTATGGTTGGGTGGAAACAATAAACCTTTTCAGCAGTCGCTTCATGAACTCTGGTTTTCTGGTAAGTATCTTCATACTCTATGTATTGAAATGGAAATTATGGTTGAGTACATATATTCATCTATCCATGAATGATTTATGTATTGAATGAATAAGGTAGATGTATGTATTATCTCCCTATAAACTCATGATTTTGAATGGTTGTCTGCTTGCCTCATTTTGGCAGTTAAAGAGTCCCGGGATGTAAGCCTACAAGAGGGTTGGGTAGATTTTAGAAATGTTTAAGTCTTGTCGACCTCTTGAGTCTACCCTCGTGATAATTTCAAGTTCAAACCCTATGGAAGGAGGGTGCCTCCTTAAGACTCTTCAATGTATGTTTGAGGGCTCATGGCCATGTCCTTAACCCATATACGACTAAAGGAATTAACGCGTAGCTCACAAAAGATTCTAAAGGACCCATATGACCAAGGTGTGGGGATCCTGCGTTGGGCTCGAAAGAAGTTAATCCTTCTGGCTTCGAAACTCCAAGAGTTCAGAGCTTCAGAGTCTTTCGACCCTACCATTTATAAATCGATCGAAGGAAAATGATAGTTATGGTTACCCACAAGGTTAACCAACACTTGGCGGTTTCCTTATCTGAGACAGCGCGAAGTAACGCCTGGCCCCACCATTAAACATTGATCCATTCAGTTAGCACGAAGTAATGTGAACCATCGATCTGAGAGTATTCGGGAGCCCCCTTGACCTTTGGATCCACATCAAGGTAACTTCGGAAAAGTCCCACTCTGTGTGAACGGGGATGATATAGCATCAAACTCCTTGAACGTTGAAGTCACGAAGTGATGAGAGTCGTGGATCTAAGGAGCTCGTTAAGAACCCCTCTTAACCATTCGATTCTCCAAAGGATGAACCACGGTACTACGACGGAGTCCTACTTCGGGAGAGTGGAGCAGCCATAAAGTTGAAACCCTCGAAGGTCGGAGTTGCGAAGTATGAGAACTGTAGATCTAGGGATCCTTCAGGATCTTCCCTAGCTGTTGGATTTATGCCAAAGTCAACCCGATGTTGACCACTCCAGGAGAAAGGAGGGATTCACACCACTAATCCCATGAACGTCAAAGTAACGAAGGTCGTAGATCTAAGGGTTATGTGGACACAAAGTGACCGTAAGATCAAAGGAATTGGAAGGCAATTAATCCAAGGTGATGTGGTATGCAGACATCACCTAGGGTGATGTGGACATACGTTTGACGTGCCACATGTCACCTGGATTTGGAAGTTTCACCAACCCTACGTCCCCATTAAGACATGACATGTGTCACTCACTATAGGGGCCACGTGTCCTCTCTTTCCTGTCATGTGTCATCTCTGTACCTATTTGGACCATGTGGCGAGAGGAGTATCTGGGACCCACCTATATTCTTCGTCGCATCTAGTATGTCACTGCGTGCGAGAGTGGACTCTTTCGAAGTACAGGACTTCAGGACTCTAGGGATTTGGGATGAAACATTGTGGGAAGGGTGAAAGGCCTGAAGGCCAGAGCCACGTGGTGATATATCGAGATCCTTCAGAAATTTAGGACTCCGGAGGACATGCATGTAGAAAAGAAAAGGGGCATTCAATGTCAAAGTGTCGAATGTCGAATTCCCCTCTAGCTTGTGTGTTAGATGAGGATTAAGCCTCACCATTGGTTTGGAAGGTGGATGGACCTTCCCTACGGGATGTAGGAACCTAGAAATGGTACGAACTAGATGGATCCATGTGGGTGCTATGTGGCCCTTAACCAATGAACGCCCAAAGTACTTCAAGAAGCCATAACTTGTAAACCAAAGGTCAGATTAGAACCTGGTAACAATCATTAGAAAGCCATGTGCGAGTGGAAGAGGATGGATCATCTCAGAGGGACGATTCAAGATTATTTGAGTAAGCAAAATTTTGATGCCACATCCCTGGAAAGGGTACTTAGGGATCGAGTGTGTTATAACCACCTCCGAACCATATCATCACCTCGGTCCACCGTGACATGGTTGTATCACGTAGTCCACTTGGAATGATCTCCACTTTAGGGATCAAACCTAGAACCCGCTCAAAGAAAAAACTACGTACGATGGATGCAAACCCGAAGTTTCTTTTCCTCCCTTGTTTGCAATCTATGAGCTAGCTCTTCATATTAGGTAGTAGTGAGGTACACTAGTCATAAACTATGGGCCACAAGCACTCCACTTCATAGAACATGAGTGCCCTTGACGCATGGTGCAACGAGGCTGACCCCATGATTTGTGTAAGTATGAGGACGACGATATTCAAGCTCAGGTTCTCGATTTCCCTAATGGGGAGTTGACTCCCTACTTTCTCTGTGCCTACAACATAGTGGGTGGAAATGTAGTCCTCTATGCTCATACCACCCCCAACTCCCCGGGCTTTGAGATTCACCACCCCGCCCTGAAGAGATAATCCAGTGACGAAATAGATGTCCTTTACTTCAATCCTCAATGGTTTCCCATCGAAATTGAAGGCCTTTGTATCTGGATCCCAGAAGTTTACAAGCATTTGAAGAAACCTCACTTGTGCACCCTCATTCCTTTGAGAGCCCAAAACTTGTAAATCCCACATACTTTTAGGGAAATTTGGGCCCCTGCATCTCTTTCCACTGATGCATCAACTTCCTCTCTCTCTCTCTCTCTCTCTCTCTCTCTCCATTCAAGTACCATCCTGCAAAAGGAAAACCCTTTTTTGAGTTAAACTCTTTAAAAAACTTGTCTGCGGACTTGTACGTGGGTTGTAATGTTAACAATGGCATGTAGGGCTACATATACACAAGAAATATTTGCTTTTCCCACGTACATGTCTCCACATACGTGACTTGATGAACTACAGCACGCATACACCCTATTTCATAATTTGTGCCCTTTAAAACTCAAAAAATAGGGTCTAATTTAAAATTATAAACCACTAGAAATGAAGAGGAGGGCAAGAGCACTTACTTGGTCCAGACGGTTGTCAATTTCGTCGCTCGTAGCTCCCATAATTGACACTTGAAGATCGTGGGTAAATTGGTCCAAAATGTACTATGTGGGTAAAAAAGTCAAATGGTATGGTAAAATTGGTTATTTTTACTATTAGTAGAAAAAAATTACCCACTTTACATAGTTTTTGCTAATATTTTTACCTAGTGGACTAATAGTACAGTGGAAGGAATTGGTTTTGGTTGTTTTATCCAGGGATTTTTATGGTTTCTAGCGTCGTTCCACCCGTTCGTGACTTCAGCAAGTATTTTCTTTGACCAACATATAGGATAGGTCATCGCTCCATCTTGCATTTTTGCATTATCCTATGACTGTGATTCATATGCCTTAGGTACGAACACATTTATTAGCAACAAAGAACCTCCCTACTACTTTTAGAAGTGTTGTTATTGAATGGTATAGGCTTACCAAACATGGGTGCCCTAGTTGGAACCTTCATTCCATCTGATGCCCATGCAAAGATTGTTCCATAAACATTGGGAGTCCCTTATAGCTCCAATATGACTTTGCGTTTGAACCTCATATTCTTACACATAAGCATTATGACCTGTACTTATCAGACTCCCACCGAATCTTGTTTAAGCTCTTTTTCCAACTCTCTCAAAAGTGAAAAGATTGTTGAGTGAACTTGTCTCTTTCACACTCGTTAATTGGTTTTGAAAGGACATCTATTTGGTGTAAGTTTAACCCTTTTTCGGACCAAGTAGACTAATTTCAAAAAAGGAATACTCTAGTCACTAGTGTCTAGAAGAGTTCTCTTGGGTATTGTTTTAACTTTTTCAAGCCTAAGGGACTAAATTTATAAAAAGGGACATTCTTTCGAGTTAAGTTGTAATTGCATCTCATTCTCTTACTTGCAGTATTGAGCCTATTGTCGGTTCTCGCTTTCTCATTACAAGGATATTACCTCAGCAATTTGCATCACCATCCAAGCAGAGCATTGTGTATATCCTTTGCAGCTTGACACCCTGTACCCTAAGAGGAAACATTCCCCCTAGTGTCCATGTCCGACATGCACCTCCTTGCATTGAGCATAGGTATGTTCCAATGTAGGAACTAGTTTCTTACTTCCGTCACTTGTTTCTTCCTCTGTATCATAGCATTCATTTTGTCTATGAAAAAACAAAAAAAGACAAACGAGAAAAGAATATTATCTTATGTTAGCAGCAGTTGTGTCTCCTTTGAATAGAGCATAAACTTTTGAGTCCACTTGTCATCCAAATTTTGGGTTTAGCATGACCTTAGGAAGTTGAGCTCGTTACTTAGAGTTTACTCATCCGACTGGTTATTGTTCTAGTCCCTGTGGAGAGTTTAATTGATGCCTCTTGCATCACAAAGTTTCATCATTGAGTTTATGTTGCCCAGAGTCCTCCATATGTCTCATGCTCTTGTTCAAAGGAAGTTTATAAGCCTGTATCGGACATTCCTCAAAACTCTTGACTTTGCATGTCAGCCATACCCTCAGTGTGTCTCAGATTTACATGAAGTTGTAGTCCTATCGTGCACCTTGATCCTACTTTCATTAGGGGTAGGTAACCTCGAACCCAACAACCGACATCTCCTCATTGGTCGCTGACTAGGGGATTTTCCTTGTGTTTGACAACAAGAAATCTATTCACACATTGGGATTCGTGCAGTGTCTTGGATTCCATTAGCCTTACTGGTTGTTTCCTCGCCTTTGTCAGCAATTTTCCTTATTGGCTGCTATTTAGAGGGTATTTTTCGTGCACTGCTTGCATCTGGTGCATTTGAAAGACGCACAGGGTGGTTGGCTTGTGAACATCCTCTTCATCTGAGTTCCTCCAAATCATCAAGCTATTTATTTTTACCTCCTATTGAATGATAAGAGATGCCTTAATGCTCTCCTTTTAGGGGATCTCCTTCCATAGACTTCACCTCATCTATTTTGGAAACGATGCCTAGAGTCCTATGAGTACCTAGAGGCTTGCAGTCATCAGTGGCAGGTTATCTCACCATCAACAGTTGGGAATACATCAATCTCTTTTGTTTGATGGATTCTTCAAGTGTTCGACCTCAACACCTTTATTCACTCTTGTAAGAATGTACTCAGTGCCTTGATACCTACTTTCATTATCGGTAGGTTGTCTCGTGTTTGTTAACAGTATACCTTAATGATCGATAATCAAACAAAGTCTCATTGTGTTTGAAATCAACTCCTTTATTCACATGATGTATACTTGCACCTTTGGAAGATCATGTAGAAGACTTGAAGACATCAGTTTATAGTAGCATCTTTCCTGATTCGTTGTTATCATTCAGTGGACCGGTACCTATATGACTTCAGTGATCATGGGAGATCAGATTGTACTCCATTGTATACAGATATCTTCAGATTGATTTTGAGACTGGTTTTCAATGGGCCTTGTTCATGACGATGACAACCTATGCCATGTATCTACTTTTTGTTACCTATTCATGGCCATGAACAATTGTTTGGTATATTTCCACATGGATCTGCAGTGTAATTCAAATTGGCAACCAAGTGTACAAATTCATTATGGATTGTAATATTCTCATGAGCAACTAGTTCATCTAGTTGGGTCTCCATTACTCCACTTATGGGAATTATAATGTATTTAGGCCATCACAGATACTCCTATGACCTCACATATTAGGGAGAATATGTTATAGAAAGATTTGCATCACCCTATGCAACTTGCTCAGAAGTCCTTTTCCATTTCCCTATGCAAAATTGAAGTCCCCTTTTGCACTTCCTAGAGATAAAAATCATATTTTTTTACATATATGCGCTCTATCAGTTAGACAACATGGGTATACACAGTTTGCACCACTACAGCCCGCATACATCGAGTTTGGTGCTAAAATTTAAAAATTGTGTTGAGTTTCCATGTCACGTCATGAGATCCATGATCCTTGACCTTCCATATATTGGAAACATTCCGACTCGGCCCTTCAGTTCCATTTGAAGGCTATAAATTGGGTCATATCCAAACTGTGGAGGAGGAGAGAATTCAACTTTTGAGAGCAAAGATACTCTGGAGAATTTTTCACTTCATATTGAGCCTGCATCCCTTTGTACTTTAAAGTATGAACACATTGTTTAGCCCCCAAGCTCTTCCCTCTTTGATGGATAATCTCATTGTCTCTCTTATATGAGCTTGCCTTTGGTGGAGGATTGAAGTGGTGGCCCAGTTGGAAGGGACTTAGTTTTTCGGTTCTAAGACGTGCCAACACATAAGTTTTCCACTTGTATACTTTTTTTTATCATATTTTAATAGAAATACTCTTTTCTCGTCCAATTGATGTCTTGCAAGTATTAGAATTATTATTCCATGGGCGTATTTGTTATGAATGTTAATGGATTATGCTATTATATGTGCTAACTTTATATATTATCACCATGATATGCTTGTGTATCTTGGTTGTTGAGGACAAGTTCTAGGTATAAATCTTTGAGTCGAGTGCTCAACGATGGTCTTCATTGAACGTCTAAACGAGGTAGGCTCTTTATCTTGTCTTGTTAGCATTTTATTTATATAGCATGCTTGGGATCATAGTTGATTTCTGCAGTCGTTCTGTATGATGTGGTTTACCCCATGCCATAGAGTGATTTTCCTCATAACATAATGTAGATATGATTTGTCGTTGCAATCCAAGCAATGTAATATGTGAACTTTTATATGGGGCATGGATAGAGATATGGGGGTTGAGTTATCCACAAGAGAGGAGGGGTCTAAGGGGGGTCTTATTCATGAGTTTAAATCCCAAAACTTTTTCTTGATTTCTTATTGTTTTCATCTAACCTTCTATTTATTCATTGTATGAGAGCCCAATCATTGAACACATGTAATAGCATGGGTATGAGAAGTCACATCCCATAGTTATTGGGGGCATGGGGTTGATTACAATCATCTTAGGGAAGAATGTGATTCAAGTAAGATGGAAAAAGAAGAGGAAGTTTGTATGGGATAACAGGGGAGTTTTGAAAAGAATATTTTGGGGACAACAAGAAGGAGCAGAGTGTTGGAGATTGTAGGCAATAATGGTGGATATTTTAGCAAGTATTTGGAGTTGTTGAATGCCAAAGAAGCAATCTATCATGCTTGTAGAAGAGGCAAGTTGTCAGGCTTATAAAGTGAACTCCTTGCAGGGGAGTTTTCACGAGAGCAATAAGCTTGTTGCTCATAATTTTTCCTAGTAGTTGACATCCCTGGAGTCCCCAACAAGAGATTCCTAGCCAACCTGTGCTAGAATATCTAATAAAATAATGGTACAAGAGGAGGGATTTCTTGCGGAGAAGGGGGTACATTCCTTGGGTTGGGTAGGTCGAGAGGAAGAGAGCTAGAGGAATTGGGATAATTGTAGGAAAAACCAGTGGGTTGTGGGAAATTGAGTTGTGAGTGGGTTGTGGAGAAACACCCTATTTTTTGGATTCCTATCCCCAACTCAAGGGTGACTTGTTGTTGATATTTGGAACAAGTCTATGGTTGGGTGGAATGTTCATCCCCGATAGTTGGTTACATAACTGTTATAAAAAGATTAATGTGTTTATCTTGTATCCGAGTTATCTTATGGGTTTATAGTATTGTGCATAAACTCCATGTTTTTGAGAAATTACATGTGGTTATGTGTATGTTTAATTAGCTACATTCATGTTTATTGGAATTGTTGTTATATGCAGAGGAATTTTTAGCCTGTTGCATGTTTTTATTTTAATGGTAACATAAAGAGATTTTTTTTTATAAATTGTTGGGTTTAAGAGTGGGGACGTTACATCTTCCCACCTACCATGATAGGCCACTCAGGAAGAATCCCCAAAGATTCACTATGTCTTCTATCAAAATCCAATAGTTTATTGGTAGTTGACACAAGCCCGGGATAACCTATAGCTTGCCAAGCCGAGGAGGATAAAATTCTTGTGAAGGCTCCTTCATCTAAAATACATTGGTAAATGTTTCTTGAATAAACTTCAACCCTTATTTGGAAGGGTGAAGAAGAAGGAAGGAGAGGCTCAACAAGGTTATTCCAATCAAAGGAAAAAAATCCTAGAACTTTGAGGGAGCATGCTCAGAGTGACTGGAAATCCCCTTTGTTGAAAAGGTTCCAAACCAATAGTAAATAAAATATTGTTAAAAGACACAACACTCTTCAGAAGAAGAGTGGGATCAACTAAAGATTGCATTGGCTTGACCACTTCAGTAGACTCATCACTCTCTGAAAGAAGAGTGGGATCAACTGGAGATTGTATTGGTTGACCACTTCAATAGACTCATCATTCTCCAAAATAAGTGTGGGATTGGTTGAATATTGCATAACCTTGATCAATTTAATAGCCTCATCATTCTCTAAAAGAAGAGTGAGATTGACCAGAGATTGCATTGGCTTGACTACTTCATCAACCAATGGTTGAATACATTGCTAGGAAACCAAAGGTGGTTCAAGAGAAGAATATCCTTGAGATAGGGACCACACTCTATGTATCTCTGGAATAGTAGGGCACATATGAGTAAGGTGATATCCCTTGCAAATTTTACAAGGGAACTTAGGCTCATGTCTCATTCATCTAGATTTCTTATCAATATCATTGACCCTAATATGACTAGCATTGGTTGGTTGCTTTCCCCCAACATGACTTGCACTGGTTGGTTTCATATCTCCATTATGAATTCTAGTGACTAAATTCTTTCCCCCAGCATGAATTGTAGTGGTTGGTTGGTTTCTCTAGCATGAGTTGCAGTGGTTAGTTGCTTGACCCCAACATGATTCACAATGGTTGGTGGCTTTCTCCCAACATGATTCACAATTGTTGGTTGAATGCCTCTAGCATGATCTGTAGTGGTTAGTGAATTTTCCCCTTGCATTCACTTCTTCTTCTTCCTCCTCCTCTTTCTATTCCTTTTAGACTTCTAGTTACTAGGAGATAGACTTTCATCGGATAAGGCAAAAGGAGGAGGAATAGATTTCGATGGAGAAGAAGGTAAAGGGTTAACATCAATTCGATGCTCTTGATACAAGGTGCCTATATGAGAAGTCTAAGGATCATTTGGAACATCTAGAGTGAATAACAAACAAATTGGTAGCCCCACAAACAATCTAGGAATATTCAAGGTTGACATCAAGGGGAAGCCAATGTTTATAAAGAAAGGAAAAGCACAAGAATCCCTAAGGGAAGGGATCCCTTGTTTGGTATCCTTGAGAATTTTAGCCATAACTTGTAGTCAATAGCTCTTCCCCTTTGAGATCGTTCAATGCAACTTGGGTCTCTTCTATTGTCTCGCATGGAGGAGAGTTAGTAATGTCTAGCCTTGACTTTGAGGAGGCAACTCCACACTTTCTGGAGAAAGACCTCCGGTTTTTCTATTCTAGTGGAGTTTTTAGTTAGCCACTTTGAATCAAAGATTCAAAAGTGAAAGACAAAGACAACAAGAAGCACCCAACTAACATTTCCTAATATGTATCAACAAACAAAACTACTCTCCCAAAGTTTAGTCTAGGGTGGTTAGGACCTAAATCCAAGACAGTGAAGAGATTATAAAAAATCCTTTCAGAAGTTGTCTTAGGATGATTAGGGCCCAAGACTAGCTAACTAAGGTAAGGGAGATAGTTACAATAACCTTCATGCAACAATCACCCAAGGTGAAAGTACCCTCATGAAGACAAGCACCCTCGAAGGGAGCTAAGAAAAAGATTATGTGTCTGTCTTAGGTACCACAAGCACTTCCCACTTGCAGTCACCCATGCAAAGTACCCTAGGAAAAGCAACTATGGTTACCAATTGATGTTCGATGACTAGGTGGAACAGTCATTTGTCAGGCTTGTGTGTGTGGATAGGAAATGCAATATTAATTCCTAAACCTAAAGCTCCAACAGAAAGGGTGTCACCTACAGGACCTTCTACTTCAACTAAAACTCTCGTACACACATAACCCACCAATCCAAGCTTTAGGGGATAATTTGAACACTTGAACCAACTTGACCTAGTGCTTGACACTTATGTTAGAGGTGTTTTCCCAACAAGTAGGTCACACTACTAATGGGTTTTTTACTCATTATTCAACTCCTAGTTTTTTTTTCACCCTTGGAGAATTAACACTCTAATCCTACATCAAGGCTCTACAACTAGACTATGTTATTTTTCTCTAGAGATAAATGAGTCTAGTTGATTTTAGATTAAGACTTTATTTTAAAGGTTGTTGATTACTTGAGGCAATGGTAGTGCAACTAGTGATGTTTTGAGACTCTTGCAATTTTTGAAACTATGACAATGCAACCCTACCAAACAAGCAACTTAAATGAGAAATGAAATTAAAAAAAGTACTACTAGAAACATTGAAAAAGTAAAAGAGGAACACAAAGATAATTTTTTTTTCTTTTATTTATAATTGTACCCTAAATGCATGCAAACAAGCACAAAAACATGGCAACACCTTACTGCTTGCAAACCATAGTCCTAGGAACAATAAAAATATTGAAGAAAGGAAAGGAAAAAGGGCACAAATCATGATATTTTGAGAATTGGGAGATACACGCACTCTCTGCGAAAGCAACCTACATGTACACACACTTTCAGTGAAAAAAACAAGTGTGTGCATGCTTTGTTCGCACAGGCAAGGTGCGTACAGAATTAGTTTAAGCCAAAAACTTTAGAAATTTCCTAAAAAATCCCTCAAAGACTAGTCTACAACAATGCAAGCAATGAGAAGATAGAAAAAAATATTAAAGAAACCTAAGAAAAACCAAGAAACAACAAAGGATACCATAATGTGTATTCAAGGAGTTCTCCCTAGTGGAGTAGCTAGCTCTATTGAAAAATAATTTATCCTATAGCTATGATTGACTATAGAAGATGAGTTCAAAGAACAATGTACTTCTATCTGAAAGATTAGTCTACAACCAGTTTTCATAACCAACCTTTCATTATAAGGAGCACCTACCTATGCTTGATGATTGTTTGGAGATGAATCTCAAGTGTTGATCATATTCCACTTGTCCTTGATCCAATCCAAGTATCCAGAAATACACACAAAAAAACAAGAACCTTCCTCAAACCAATAGATAAAAACAAAAGCAAAAGTGAAATAACTAATCCTAACTATCTAATCATGAGAGTTAATTCCATGACCAAATATAGAAAGAGATCAATTATTGAAGACACACAGAATTTGAGGGAAGGAAAGAAGAGAGATTTTCCTTTTTAATTGAAGCAAACAACAACATACAATGTTATACCTGATAATTTGTTGTCAATGCCTTTTGTAACTGTCATCCAAATTTCTCCATCCCTGGGCTACTCGTGACTACATCTGGATGCCAACTCTTCTCCATGCAATAGGATGAGGAAAAATGAGAGGTTTTAGGCCTCAAATGCATGAAAAAGATAAATCACTCAGAAAACAAGGGTTTTAAGAGGGTCAAAGGTCATAAAAACTTAAGGGAATCAACCAACTCCGATTGGTCTTGTGTGAGGATATCATTATGATAACTCTGCTAATACATCAATGCTTAGTCATTCCTTCCATTTAAGACTCTTTAATACCGTTGTGAGTATTAGGAACATGCAATTTTCGTGAATTTTATATTTTTTATCCACTTTTTGAGGCACATGCACATGTTGTGAGCAGGAAGGGCATGTACATGATCCTTTTTATGCACAGGAAGGGCATGTCGAGGCTCCTTTTTACGCATAGGAAGAGCACATGGATTGCCAAAGAAGTTGTTTAAGTAGTCTTCAAAGTGAGAAAAGTCAGTAATTGGCAATTATGGTGGCCAATTGCGCATCCAAGACATGGATGTGTCAATAGACATTATAACAAGTTTGGCATGTCTAAGAGCGAGTTCACTAACTTAATGTAAAAGTTTAACACCATGTAACATGAATCATATGCATACCGCTTGTTGTTAGAAGATACCAACAAGTAAAAGGTGGAAAGGAAAGAACCCAACCATTTTTTCTAAGTCAATCTCCATGGAAGAGCCTTTGACTATATTCAAATGCAAAGAGAAATTGTTATAATCCCTCAAAATCTAGTTCATTTTATTTGGACTGAGGCCCTGTAACTCTTCCACTACCGAGTAAATATAAACACTATGATCA
Source organism: Picea engelmannii (assembly GCA_009831015.1). Classification (NCBI taxonomy): domain Eukaryota; kingdom Viridiplantae; phylum Streptophyta; class Pinopsida; order Pinales; family Pinaceae; genus Picea; species Picea engelmannii. The sequence continues at coordinate 419,366 of ML792570.1, forward strand.
CGATGCTATGTTGACTCTTCTTTCATAAGTTTCATAGACATTAGTTTTGACCTAGAAGCTTCCCCATTTGAAGAGAATAAATAACCTAATGTTCACAGTTGAAATTGAAAATATGTTGTTTTATTATCTTCAATGGCACGTATAGTTGTGGATTCAACTTTAGGGACATGCACATTATGTTAGAAATAATCCTAAGTCCTAACTAGACCTTAACAACTAGTTAGTTGTGATACAGTTGTTGGGTCGTTACTTTGAGATGTATTATTAATGTACCATTGATGTACATATTATTTGACTTGGCTTGGTGCCTTTTCTGCCCATCTTCTTTATCTTTATCTTCTCTATTTTGTTGGTTTATCATTTTTTATCCTCATTCTATCATGTGGTATTAGAGCATTGTTTGATACCTACAAGCCTGTGGAAGAAGAAGGAGTTTTGAAGAGGCTATGAATAGAGAAATCTTAAACGAGCAACATGATACTTATGTGCATGTGAGATGTGAATGAGTTTGAGGAGTTGAGAGATGAGCACCATACAAAGATGACTCGTCTTGGAACATTTGTCGTCATTCCCTGCACCAAAGAGTCATGATTTTGCGCCAGTGATGACATCAAGATAGAAGTTGTTGTTACATAGGATGACTGTCACCGAGAGGTCGTTAGCTCGAAAAGATAACCATATTGACTAGCATCCATGTCATGATGATGATGATGATCAACAATGTCACCTTCCAAACTTTGATAATCAAACATCAAATTTGATGGGGTTGGGTACCTTGCAAGGTTACCGAGTTGCAAACCGTGCCCTCCCTATTGGAAAACTACTCCATTTGGCATACCTTCTACTACACATTGTACTGCAATACCTGTAGTGATAGAAACCATGACATACAAACTATCATGTTCTAAAAAAAAAACTCTCAACAATTGTTTGTGCATCTCTTTGTGGCATTAATTGATTGTCATTCATATTTTCACTATTTTGGATTAATTGGAAGTTCAGATCATAGAGCAGCATGTTACAATTTGCTTCCCAATCTTCCATCTTGTAGTCAATCGCTCAGGAAATATCAACTTCTAGTCTTTTGGGTAGTACCTAGGGTTTCCCAGCAACTCTTTTATAGTTATCAATGATGTTGAGTAACACTAACAGATGCACTATCATTATCTTTATTGCCCTCATTGATATATGTTGCATATTTATCACATCCATCTCTTCTCTCTTACTCTGTTTGTTTTAGCCGCGTAGATACTCCTCAGATTCAAACCTGAAATCGCTTAAAACAAATATTTCTCACTTTGCATAAATTTTGGTAATATTTCTCACTCTGGAACCTGAAAGGTTGCAGTGCTGGGAAGAATGTGCATTATCATGAAGACGGTTGGACTTAGTTTTTCCTATCTAGAACAGGTCAGGTAGCACTCGTGTGGTCACCTCCATGGTTATATAGTATATCTAGTGATGGTGTAATTTTAGATATTTGAAATGCTATTACTAGTGAAGTTGGATCTTCAAAAATATAAAGTTTCCCATTTTTTGCTTGGAATTTAATATTTGGACGAAGCTTTAAGACTTTAAAATTATGTATTATGGTATTATAAGGAGTTTATGAGTTTGCACATTTTTTGTAAAGGTGATAAAAAGTGTTTTTGGAGGAATTGTACAAGATTATAAGGATATTTGAAACTTAAAAAAAAAGGGAAGAAGAGACACAGGGCAATTTGTATGAGATAGAACCTATAAGGGAAATTGTATTTTTTTCAAAACAAATTCATAAAGGGACTTACAAGGGTTTATATCCTTTATTTGTTTTGTAAAGTGTTATACGAGGTTTTTTTTGAAAGTTTGTAAAAGGATTTATAAGGCTTTCATGGGTACTTAAGGAGTTATAAGGTGATTCATACTTAGTTGTTGACGTCATTGCACATAATTCTCATCTTCCTTCTTATAAAATTTGTGCTATCATCTAAGACCCGCTCGAAATTGAATAAGGGGGTCTTAGGATTTTTGTGTGCGCCTTAGTAATTATTGGATTTTTTGCAACGATGGAAATAAATCAGATCCACTCATACAAAGAAGGCCGCCAATACAAATACAAAATACACAAGCACTCTAATAATTAAAGGACAATTCCAATTGGCGACAACTTTGGCATGCACAATAGGATGCAAATTTTTGTGGCATCAACATACAAGAACTCTCTTTCATTTGTAATAAGTCTTTTTGTTCATGTAATTTTTTGAAGTTGTAAGCAAGCATTTTTTACTAATGTTTTTGTACAACCTTTCTGCAATGGAATAAGGGGGTTCAACCAAAAGATCTTCAAAGTTTTTAAGTCTTACAACTCTTACATTTTATGCACACTCCATAATGGCTAGGATTGAAGAAATATTTACAATTTTGCACACATTAATCAACTCAACTACAGAGTCTACATTTGCAATAAACAAGTGAACTCTTACTACGATGCTTACTTGCTTGCAAGTAATGCACAGGAAAGTTGATACGTTCAAACTTTAAAACAAATCCTGATGAATTAAGTCTCTTTTGACACCGACAGTGTGATTTCATACTACTTCAGGATAATCCATTGTTTGGATTACATATTGACGAACAAAATGAAATTAAGGATGAAAATGACTTCAATGAAGACACTCAGTTGATTGATGATGACACTTATAAAGATGAAGATGAGTTGGAAGTCCCTATGACAGAAAAAGTTTCGGATAAATGTGAGGAAGCAATTAAAATTGTTTGGTCGTGGGAAGAATTACAATTTAAAACATAATCGATATGGATTAGGATACAACCAAGTTCATGATAACCTTTTTAGTCCTAATTATTGCAAACCTATTTTCTTTGTAAGTGGACGTTTTTTGAATGATAGTCAGAATACAGAGCTTGAGGATATTGGTAAGGAACATGTATAGGGGATTGTTGAGGATGATGATGTTGCTACAAGTATTGCAAATTTGTATGATACTCAATTGGATAATGAACCCATATAGTGCAAACAATGTCACCGATTTGACCATGATGATTCGAAGTGTTTTGATCTTCACCCATGCAATTTTTGTGGGAAGACCTATCACTTCTCAATAAGGTGTCATAAGAACAATAAAATTAAGCAGAAACTTATTCATTTGGAATGGTTAGGGAATTGACATTGGAGTTTGGAAGATAATTTAGTGGAGCAATATTATCAACGAGTTCATACACAAGTACAACCATACTTGATCGGAGATATTTCTACAAATGACAAACATGAATGTTTTATAGGATTGGATGTTAAATGACATGATTGGGGCCCACTTGATGTAGTCTTCTAAGTTGAAGATCGAGTCTCTAGACTCTGCTTGAAGACCATTCGATTACCCTTTTCCACTTTCAAGGGGGGTATATCCCATTATATAGACTTCTCACTTTTCAGTTGACATGGCAGAACATTGAGGATATGTCAAACTTCAAGTTTCAAAGTCCACCTTGATGGTTTGTATTTCATTCAAGATGATGATCAATGATTTTGAGGATGATGATGTTTGATTTGGATACATGATACAGAATCTAAGGTTTTGACATCAATCATTTGAGGATTGATTTTGCAGCTGGACCTTGGATTTAGGATTGTGGATATGTTCATTCATGATTATTATATTCTACATTTGATGATGGATTTGGATTGTTCGGTTTGACCTTTGTAGGATATTTTTGCTAATATAGTTCAACACTTGGAATTTTTTATGGATTCATGATTTTTTATGGATATTGGATGGATGGATGACTTGACACATTTTTATCATTTGATGGATTCCAGTTAGCTTGTGACTTTGATGGTGGTTCGACGGTTTGACACCTTGATGACAGTTTGACATTTTTATTGGCATTTCGGATTTGTGATATTACTAGTGATTCGCCTGGTTTACTACCCACAAGATTTTTTATTGATACAATATTTTATGGATACAGGTTTTGGATGCCTTTCGACATTTTTTTCTGTCAGTTGGATTCTTGACAGATCTTTAGTGTGTCGATTTATGAGAGTAATTTGTGAACTTATTTTTTCACTTGATAGTCTTTGGACTTTACACATATGATCTTCGGATCTAGTAGAGGTCGGTTATTTCTTCTGCATTTGTGCTTGGAGCATTCAGGATTGTCAGACATTTTCAGGACTTGGGATGTGTTGGATATGTAGCAAATTCACTTCTCATCAGAATTTTCTCTCATTGGTTTTGGGTTCACTTCAATGAGCACCTATAGGTTGTCTAGCTCATTTGTTATGCAATGAATTTTCTAGACTTGGTTTCGGCATCTAGTTTTGGCAGTTTTAGGAAGATCTTCATTAACACTCATGAGATTTTAGACCATAAGTTATAGGTTGAAGATTTATCAGCTTTTGCACTAGTCTTTGTTGTTGAACCGGTACATGTGTATAGACTTAAGATTAAAGGGGGGTTTGTTAGAAATAATACTAAGTCCTAACTAGACCTCAACAAATAGGTAGTTATGATATGGTTGTTGGGTCGTTACTTTGAGATGTGTTATTAATGTATCATTGATGTACATATTATTTGACTTGGCTTGGTGCATTTTCCTCCTGTCGTCTTTATCTTCTCTATTTTGTTGGTTATTTGATTTTCTTGGTAACCCATAACAAGGGATCATGCATTGTAGTTGGACAAAGACTATGTATGAATTAGTTGCAATAGATTTTCTCACATCATTAGAAGCCACTTTGCATAGTGTGGTGGCTCTCAAGGGAAAGATAGTACCCGAGAGTTAGCTAGTAGGAAAATATATGTAGCCTTTGAGATTATCACGAGCATTTTGAAAACATATTAACTTAGAAAACAATATACACATATATTTGATGATCATATATAAACTCCTTATTTTTCTTATGTTAGGGACCTAACCTCCCTAACCCCTCACATAGGTAGAATAATATATTTTCCATGTAATAAAGTTCGATATTAATAAACAAGGCCTAGTTAATAATGTGAACATGTCTAATGTAAGAAGACTTAATAGATGCTTTCGCTTCTAGAAAGATCTTCCTCTAGGTTGTTCTTTTGAAGATAGATTTAGTATAAATAGGAGTAGAATGCATGAGAAAGATTTATCTTGAGAATTATTGTAATAGATCGCTACTTTGTTAGAGGTTTCCCCCTCGAAGAGGCCAGTGAAAATTGCTTTCTATCAATAAAGGTATCATCTTTGGTGTTTTGGTTCTCTACATTATGTTGTTCCACTGGTATTTGCTTCAATGTTTCTAGTTTCTACTTATTATAATAGATATGGTGCCTACCAAGTGGTATCATAACACTTTCCTCTGTGGAAACTATGTGAATATTTTTTCTAGGGTAGAGACGTGTATTGTCGACGTCTTTAAAGCACATAGATCTATTGTTCAGTGGGTAAAACTGAAGTGGGAAAGACTACACGCAAGAAATACAGACGATTTCACGATGTTGCCTAAAAACCAACATTTCACCTTGTGGGAAACCTCTATAACACATGTTGGTAGCCTTTGAGTAGTACCACATCAAACAGAATCTGTACATGGCCATCACTCCCACATACTGACAGGTATACCGGGAGTCCCCTAGGTCTCCTAAAACCATCCTTAGATCAGTCAATCGACCGCTTGACCACTATAGTGACACCGAGAATAGCGCTCAGGAAGATACTCTCTAGTACCTTGGTAATCAAGTAGTATAGTTAAGGGTATGATCAAGCCTCCTTAATTGGTGCTCTAACATATTGGGCCGAGGACTATTGTTCAACCTTGCATATATATCAGAGAGCTATAGCACATGGAAAGCCTTTATCTGTAGGAACCCTGTAAACCCTAACCCCTAGGGAAAGAAACAAAACAGAAAAGGATTAGATGAGAGCTATTGCCATGCAACCTTGCCTCCTGCATTATGGTTGCAAAATTCCTACATAATTTTTCCGGTTAATAATTTGGGCCATTTGCCTTTCATTGATGACTTTTTGATTGTATACTTAGATGACATTCTCGTTTTTAGTAGAACTTGGAATGAACATGTAATGCATGTAAAGAGAGTATTGGATGTCCTTAAAAAGGAAAAGTTGTATGTAAAATTGTCAAAGTGTGACTTTGGAAAAACATCACTAGTTTACTTGGGTCATATTGTAGGAGGTGGTAAACTAAAGATAGATTCCTCCAAAGTTGAAGTCATTGTAAATTTTCCTAAGCTAACATAAACTATAGAGGTTAGGAGTTTCTTAGGTGCAGTTCAGTACTAGAGAAAACTCATTGTGAACTTATCCTACACTGCATATCCTTTGTATGCTTTAACCAGTGTGAAACAAGCCTTCCAGTGGGGAGGAAAACAACAGAATTCCTTTGACACTTTGAAGAGAAAGATCATCACTGTACCAGTGCTATCTCTACCTGACCTACAACAACCATTTGAAATCGAGACGGATGCCAGTGCCTATGCCATGGGAGCAGTCTTGATGCAACAACGCAAGCCAATTTGCGTTCATTCTGAAACTTTTTCTAAGGTTGTTTGTAACTATCCTACATATGAAAAAGAACTATATGTATTGGTACAAAGAATGAAGAAATGGAAACACTACTTAATTGGAAAGGAAACAATCATACACATTGATCACCAACCCCTATAGTACCTCCAGTCACAGACCAAGTTGTTGTTGGATTACTGAGATGGGGGGTGAATCAGTAATAGATCAATTTAATCCTTTTTCACCATAAAATGCAAGTGTTATATCAATGTAGCATTACCATCCAATAGTTGCGGAGTAAATAAACAATGAACAAATGAGCAATCACACACATACACAGTACACCAGTGTTTTATGTGGAAACCCAAAGCGGGAGAAAACCACAAAATGTTTTTTCTTATATGTATTTAAGAATTGCATTCATTGGAAGCACCAACTTCCTTTGTTTTCCAGCTGCAACTGGAAGGAGGCTCCAACCCCCTAGTTTCTCGGGCTACAACCTAAAGGAATCTCCAACTCCCCAATTCTCTAGCTACAACCAGAAGGAGGCTACAACCCCCTAACTTCTCAGGCTACAACCTGAGGGAAGCTCCAACTCCCTAATTCTCTGGCTACAACCAGAAGGAGGCTACGATAGAAAGGTGGCTACAACAGAAAGGTGGCTACAACCGGAAGGAGGCTACAACCCCCTATGTTCTTTGGCAACAACCAGAAGGTGGCTACAACCAAAAGGAGGCTACAACCCCCTATGTTCTTCGGCTACAACCGGGAGGTGACTACAACCACTTGTTCTTGCCCCATCCAACCGCCCTGGCGTATAAGTAAAATAATGGAACCACTGTCACACTATGAGTGTGAGATATACTATTGTAAACCTATGCCAATCAACTTGCACCAAACAACCTGTACCAAACAACATGTACCAATAGCATGTGCCAACATGTAGCATACATCAACTTGTAACTCAACTTGTACTATAAACAAGTGCATCAACCATGCACCAACCTGTACCAAACAACCTGTAATCAACCTGTACCATAAACAAGTGCATCAACCATGCACCAACGTGTACCTCAACCTGTACCATCAACGAGTGTATCAACCATGCACTAAATATGTACCAATCATGTATCAAATACACATAAACTGTTACTCATCAAGATGTACAAATATCATCAAATATACACCTCATGTATTTGCCAACTCATCAACTATACACCTCATGTATGTGCCAATTCATCAACTATTTGTCTCAACCATGTACCCAACATGTACCTCAACTACATATCAAATACATATGCCAATATAACCATCAAAATTTCTCTAGCAATACATCACGCTATCCATAACCAAATACCATAAACCCTTGCATCAAACCATGTGTCATAACCTCACTTTCAAGTAGCCTCAAGGATGTATCATTCATAAGCCAATCATATACCAATACCACTAACAAGTGTCTCTCACAATGAACCAGACGATATGCCAATAACTCAAACTAAGTGCACTGACAATATACTTCAATAGATCTCTCTCAAAACCATTCTACAACAAGCCCTAAACTTCCAAGAGGGCATCCAACAGGTTTACAAAGAAAACCCTCAACTAGATTCATAAGTTCAACACCACACATATGAAAACCATACATTTTTTTTCTTGTAGCGTTCTGCTGCCACGGTTTTCTTGCCGCACTTTTTCTGCTGCGGTTTTTCTACCACATTTTTCCTGCCATGATTTTCCTACCACCCTTTTTCTGCTGCGAATTTTTTTCCGCACTTTTTCTGCTATGATTTTCCTCCCACATTTTTTTGGCGCACTTTTTTTGCCGCAATTTTCCTGCCGTGATTTTTTGTCACACTTTTTCTGCAATGATTTTCTTGCTGCACTTTTTCTTCCGCACTTTTCTCTATCAATAATACATGCCCAAATAACCTTTCACAAAATAGATATTCAATGATATTCAATAGGTGATTAAATGAGAGACCTTTGCCTCTTATTTATACTTTCATGTAGCTTCCTCAAGAGGTTACCTTCTAACCATATTAACTCACTTTCCTTATTTTAGGACTAACCCACTTCTAACCACTTGTCCACTTAGTAATTTCTCCATTAACTTTATTATTTAAATATTTTTTTTTGTATCCACTTTGACTTATAGTACACTCATCACTTCACTTTATTATTTAAATAATTTCTTCTTTGCAACAACTTTGACTACTTTGACCTTTTGGGGCTTCTAGATGACTCATGAGGGTTCTCCAACTTCACATGCCCGTAACTCTCTAACCGTGAGGAGTTATGTGACATTCCACATATCACCGAAAATGGCATGAATTGTATTGTCCATATAGAATAGTCTTACCTGCAAATATATCAAAACTCATACCATTATCCATCAATACATTACCCAAACCTGTGTTCTACCAGACTCTCTTCAAGGGTTGACATCAATGACAACCAACCCAAATAATCAATAGTTGAAGTAGTCAAGACACTATAGGTGGATGGGATGATTACAACAGTTCCATCTAGTTATCAGATACAAGAAGGGTACAAGCAACAAAGTTGCAGATATGCTTTCTAGACCTCCTATTTCTATATCCATTGTTTTGAAAAATGTTTCCTTAGCTCATGATAGTTATATTGAACAATATGCTAATGATGAATATTTCAAGGATGTATATGAGAGGCTAACATGTGGTTCTCAGGTGGAGAATTTTTATGTGCAGGATAAACTACTCTACCATATGAGCAAGCTTTGTATTCCAACTAATGAGAGAGTGCATGTAATCAAGGAAGCACATACTTCCCTTGTATCTGGGCATTTTGGGGTAGGTAAGATTATGGCACATTTGCAAAGGTTTTTCTACTGGCCTCGAATGAAAGAAATTGTAACCAAATATGTAAATCAATGCATGTTATGCTCAACTTGTAAGCCCACTCATAGAAAATTAGGGTTGTACACACCACTTCATGTTCCTTCTCATCCTTGGGAGAGTATCTCCATGGTTTTTGTAGGGGGGTTTAATGTGTCAAAAAGGGATCATGACTACTTGTATGTGGTAGTGGATAGGTTTAGCAAGATGTGAATCTTGATTCCATGTAAAAGCAGATCATTGTTGAGAAAACTACTCATATTTTCTTTAAGCATGTATGGGTCCACTTTGGACTTCCCACATCCATTATCTCGGATCGAGACACTCAATTCCTTGGAGATTTTTGGACAAGCATGTGGAGAATGATGGACATCAAGATGAAGAGAAGTATTTCTTTCCATCCACATATCGACGACCAGACAAAGGTTGTAAATAAAACATTGGTTCATTTTCTTCAAGGCTACTGCAACAAACATCCCAAGTTATGGGATGATTAGGCATTTTTGGTGGCCACTTAGGCCAATTGGCAAGTTCCACATGGCATCCCCAAGTGATTCCATGTGGCACCACCCAAGTGGCGCCATGTGGCATCCTAACAGGGTGACAGGTGATAGTGATGTCTGGATGAACTCAAAAAATTATAGGGTGCCATGTGGTCCAATGTAATGTCCCCCACCTCTTGATAAAGAGGTTTGGAGAGACCCAGTGGTCTAGTTGTCCCCACTATACTATAGTCTCATGCATCATGGAGGCAAAGTCAACCAGAAGCCATTGCCTAAGCACAACGTTATATTATTGAGTTGACTTTGGGAGAAAAAGGTAACTTAATGAAAGAAAAGAGCATGTGGAGAAAATCTAGGGGTTAACTAACTCAACAGAAGAATAGACCGGGAGTATAAAAGAAAGGAAGGGCACACTTCCAAGGATTCTAGATTATTATCATATTTTGCAATTGGGCTCTTAAGCACAAGCAATTTTGAGGGTTTTGCGACTAAAACCCTAGAGATCAACTCAGTGGTGAAATATTCCACCTTCCTTGATCCAAGCTTAGTCCTGGAGGTGAAAAATTTCTCCCACACCATTCTACAACAGGTACAGTTCATATCCATTGGAAGAGGAGTGACAATGTGCATCCTAAGGGGGTTTCCGGTAGGAGGGCGCATCATCCTATAGAGATCAGTTTGATCTAAAGAGAGGAGAAGGATCTTGGGAAAAGGAACACCTGGGTATTCTTTGTATGGCCTAGGACATCATTCCTAGCTATTCATAAAGAGGTTTCTCTATCAGATTATTTCCTAGAGCTTGGCATGAGTTGGGGAAGAAAGGGGCACATTGCATAAAGAGGTTTCAATCATTTGGTGACTCGGATATTCATTGTTCAGCTTGAGACTTCCCCAGTGGGCTTGCAATGCATCGATCTATCATCTCAGTGATTTTGGTAGTAGTTGGAGGTCTCTAGGAGAGAGGCCAAAGTACTGGGAATTCAGTCATCCAGGAGGGCGCAAACCAGTTAGGGGTTTGTTCATTTGGAGGGTCAGAACCTCATCATTCATCCTGAGACTTCACCAAGGGTTTGTTCTTGGCTCGATCTATTATTCCAACAATTTTGAGAGCATTTGGAGGCCTTAAGGAGGGAGACCAAAATATTGGCCATCTACAACTATCCAGGAGGGCGCAACTCAGCTAGGAGGACTGGATCGCGTTCGTGGGAGGAAGGAAATCTATCTTGTATCTCTGCCTAGTTAATCTAAGTGCCTTTGGAGGCTACTATCATTAGTATTGGCTATTATTGTAGCAACTATCATTCCAATTTGGATATTATTGTGGTTTTCTTCCAAATCTGCAAATCTCTGGTTCTAGGATCTATCTACTATCTAAATAAAGGTCAGATATGGCACTGTTGGCTCTATATTGGTGTTTCTTGTTGTATATTGTCTTGTTTATGGTATATTCTTTAAATATATCTCTTCATTGCTATAATATCCATAATATAAACCCTAATTCACAACTTCATGAGTAAACCTGCAAATACATATCCAAACAACAGTAAACAGTGAATAGTGTTACAGGGGCAGAAGGTTTCAGTTCTCATTGATGGGGGTGCTTCACGCAACTTCATTGACTCAACCCTACTGCAAAGAAGACACATACCTACAGTTGAATTTGAATGGTTTCGTGTGGAGGTAGCAGGGGGGCGCACTATGCCTTGTGACATATATATTCTGGGAATGAAGCTTACATTAGGCATGAATGATTTGGCACAAGATTTCTATGTAATGGAACTTCCAGACACTAACATCATCTTGGATTTTAGTGGCTTAGTACGTTGGAGCCAATCACTACCAACTACAAGACCATGGAGATGTCTTTCACAGAGGAAAATGCAAAAAAGGTAGTTCTCAGGGGCATCATAAGAAACACCTCTAGAGTGGTGACAACAAAGCGCATGGAGGCCATCTTCAGAAGGTAAGACATTGCATACGCAACAGAATGTAGAATATCAGTTCAGGTGGATAAGAAAGGGGATACTCACTACTCACCAAAGATTCAGAGAATCATTGACAATCACAACAAGGTCTTTGAACACATACCACCAGGAGCACCACCAAATAGGAGTTTTGAGCACATCATACAGTTTGAGGAGGGAGCAAAACTTATCATCACCACTCCCTACAGACACCCCAAGAAATATAAATATGAGATTGAGAAGGCCATTAAAGAATGGTTAGACATGGGCCACATTATGCCAAGTTCGAGTTCCTTTGCATCCTCACTAGTGTTGGTGTAAAAGAAGGATGGGACCATGCGCATGTGCATTGATTACAGGGCTTTGAATAAGAAGACAATAAAAAATAGATACCCCATCCCAAGAGTTGATCAGCAATTGGATGAGCTCCATGGGGTTGTATACTTCACGAATATTGAATTGTGCTCTGGCTATCATTAGATAAAGATGAGGGAGCAAGATGTTCCCAAGACTGCTTTCATATGTCACTATGGTCACTATGAGTTCTTCATGATGCCTTTTGGGTTGACTAATGCGCCAACCACCTTCCAATATTGCATGAACTATGTCTTCAACAAGAAACTAAGGAAGTTCCTCTTAGTCTTCTTTGATGACTTGTTGATCTATAAAAAAACTTGGGAGGAGCATCTTCAGCATGTAGAGCAGATTCTGGCTATCATGGAAGGGAAATCTTTGTATGCTAATGAATCCAAATGTGAATTTGGAATGATAGAGGTCCTTTATTTGGGACACATCATTGGGGTGAAGAGTGTACAGGTACACCAAGAGAAGATACAAGCTATACTTGGCTGGACCACACCTAAAACCCTCACATAATTGAAGGAGTTTCCTTGCATCTATTGTTATTACAGGAGGTTTATCAAAGGCTTCTCTCAAATTTGTGCACCATTGACCATTTTGACCAGGAAGGGAGCATTCAAGTGGAGTCCATAAGCACAATTGACCTTTGAAAAAATGGAGAAGTTGATGAGTACTTGTCGGGTATTGGCTCTACCAGATTTCGCACAACCCTTTACAATGGAGTGTGATGCCTTAGGGGAGGGCATTGGAGCAGTGCTTATGCAGAATAAGCACCCTATTGTCTATGAAAGATGAAAATTGAGGGGTCTTGAGCTTCTCTACACCATCTATGACAAAGAGATGCTAGACATCATGCACGCATTGGCTAAGTTTAGGAAATATTTGGTTGGGGAAAAACTCATTGTGAGGACAGATCACAATAGCCTCAAGTACTTTATTGATCAAAAGGACTTAAATGAGAGGCAACATAAATGGGTGAGAAAAATCAAGGCCTATGATTTTGAGATTGAGTTTGTCAAAGGGAAGAATAATGTAGTGGTAGATGCCTTATCTAGAAGACCATCAGTTTATGCCATGACCGAAATCTCAGTTGACTGGAAGGCCTGCCTTTTGGTGGAATACTCAAAGAATAGTTTTGCATGCAATTGATGGATGGACAGATACAAGATGACAACTTCAGAATTATGGATGACATCATATACTACAAGGGATGAATCTTATTGGTCCCCGAGTCAGCCTTTAAATCCAAAGTGCTACATGCATGCCATGATTCACCAGTAGCATGACATCAAGGGTTCATCAAGACATACAAGCAGGTATGGGAGAGATTCGCTTGGAAGGGCTTGAAGGAAGATGTGATGCACCACATGAAGGAGTGCACCACTTGTCAGGTAAATAAAGATGAACACACCCACCCAACAGGATTACTACAACCATTTCCCATCCCTGAGCACAAATCGGAAAGCATATCTATGGATTTCATCACGGGATTGCCCAAGGCCTAGGGAAAAGATTGCATTTTTGTGGTGCTAGATAGGTTAACCAAGTTTGCGCACTTTTTTGCCATTGCCACACACTACAGTGCAACACATGTTGCATATTTTTTCTTCAGGGAGGTCTTCAGATTGCATGGTTTACCCAAAACCGTTGTGAGTAACAGGGAAAACAAGTTTATGAGAACATTTTGGCAGGAACTATTCAGGTTGGTAGGTACGACCTTAACCCCTAGTACCAACTATCATCCTCAAACAAATGGCCAAATAGAGATAGTCAACAAGTGGATAGAAGGCTACCTCACGAATTATGTGTCAGGCCAGCATAAGGCATGGGTTAAGTGGTTTCATTTGGGGGAATATTGCTACAACATCACACATCGTATGTCTATTGGTATGCCACCATTTAAAGCCTTATAAAGTTATTATCCCCTCTCCTTTGTGGAGATTATCTTTGGCGACAGCAAGGCTCCCATGGTGCAGGATTGGATTCAGCAGAGTCGGGATATACTCAGAGAACTTAAGGACAACCTGCAAAGGGCACATACTTAGCAGAAGGTACAGGTAGACAAGCACAGGGTGGAACGCACATTTGAGGTTGGTGATTTTTTTTACTCAAGGCTTCAACCGTACAGACATGCATCCATTAAGAGGAGTGGCGAAGAAAATATCCAACCTCACTTTTTTGTTCCATACAGGGTCAACAGGAAGGCAGGGGTCGTGGCATATGAGCTTGATCTACCACAAGGAAACAAAATACACTATGTTTTCCATGTGTCATGCTTGAAGAGAGCCATTGGTAAACACATCATTTATATTGAGGAATTGCCACCTTTGGATGAAGAAGGATAGTTGATACTGATACCCAAGGAGATATTAGAAGTTTGGGAGAAGAAGTTAAGGAAGAGGAGCATCAAGGAGTATTTAGTCAAGTGGAAGAATTTACTCGTAGAGGATGCTACTTGGGAAGGTGAATAGATGATCTAGGAGATAGGTCTATAATTTCTTGTGGGAAAGAAATTTCTAACAGGGGAGACTATAATGTCCCCCACCTCTTGATAAAGAGGTTTGGAGAGACCCAATGGTCTAGTTTTCCCCACTAGACTATAGTCTCATGCATCATGGGGACAAATTCAACCAGAAGCCATTGCCTAAGCACAACGTTATATTATTGAGTTGAATTTGGGAGAAAAAGGTAACTTAATGAAAGAAAAGAGCACGTGGAGAAAATCTAGGAGTTAACCCTAGGGGTTAACCAACTCAACAAAATAATAGACCAAGAGTATAAAAGAAAGGAAGGGCACACTTCTAAGGATTCTAGATTATTATCATATTTTGCAATTGTGATCTTGAGCACAAGCAGTTTTGAGGGTTTGAGACTAAAACCCTAGAGATCAACTCGGTGGTGAAAGATTCCACCTTCCTCGATCCAATCTTGGTCTTGGAGGTGCAACATTCCTCCCACACCATTCTACATTAGGTACAGTTTATATCCATTAGCAAAGGAGTGACAGTGCACAGCCTAAGGGGGTTTCCAATAGGAGGGCACAACATCTTGTAGAGATCAGTTTGATCTGAAGAAAGGAGAAGGATCTTGGGAAAAGGAGCATCTGGGTATTCTTTGTATGGCCTAGGACATCATTCCTAGCCTATTCAGGAGGAGTTTTCTCTATCATATTATTTCCAAGCGCTTGGCACGAGTTGGGGAAGAGAGGGTCGCATTGCAGAAAGAGGTTCCAATCATTTGGTGGCTCAGATATTCATTGTCCAGCTTGAAACTTCACTAGTGGGGTTGCATTGCCCCGATATATCATCTCAGTGATTTTGGTAGTAGTTGGAGGTCTCTAGGAGAGAGGCCAAAATATTGGGAATTCAGTCATCCAGGAGGGCATAAATCAGTTAGGGGTTTGTTCATTTAGAGGGTCAGAACCTCACCTTTCATCCTAAGACTTCACCAGGGTTTGGTCTTGCCCCGAACTACTATTCCAACAATTTTGAGAGCATTTGAAGGCCTTAAGGAAGGATGCCGAAATATTGGGCATCTACAGCTATCCAGAAGGGCGTAATTCAGCTAGGAGGACTGGATCTGGTTCGTGGGAGGAAGGAAATCTATCTTGTATCTCTTCCTAGTTCATCTAAGTGCCTTTCGAGGCTATTATCATCAGTATTGGATATTATTGTAGCATCTGTCATTCCAGTTTGGATATTATTGTGGTTTTCTTCCAGATCTACAGATCTTTGCTTCCAGGATCTATCTACTATTTAAATAAAGGTCAGATCTGACTTTGTTGGCTCTATATTGGTGTTTCTTGTTGTATCTTGTCTTGTTTATTGTATATGTTTCAGAGCTATCTCTTCATTGCTATAATCTCCATAATATAAACCCTAATGCGCAACTTCATGAGTAAACCTACAAACACATATCCAAACAACAATAAATAATGAACAATTAGTGTTTCCAGCAAAAAAAATGGCTTGGGAACATTACACCCAATCACAGAGAGCCATGTGGCAGCCCTAAAAAGTCCAATGAGGTCCCGAGACTGAATGTTCAAAAAAAATGTATTGGCGGTCACCAGGCCGACCGACGTTGAATCTGATGATCAGACTGACTGACGGCCCGTATTCCGACGACATCCACATAATCCGATGGCCCTCACATTTCGGTGGTCAAACCAAGATGTACTGCCCAACATACCTGTCAAATCTGATGAATATCCATGCATGGGTCTTATTCAAGGTTATTAAAGGTGAGAGGTTGTGTTGATATAATGGCAGGCATGGTTTTAAAAACATGCAATAGATTTATTGCAACTAATATATAGTTTGTAAACTATATAGTTGTAACAAAAAGTTTAAATTGGGAGCCCGCAGATTTTACCCTGAGTCTCCCCAACAACCAAGCTCTAACTTTAAACTTTGTTACCAAAAAACCAAGCCATAGACTTGATAAATTCCACCAGGAAAATTGTTTTAAACCTAGCCTTTTTCCAGAACTTGGGGGAGGTCCAAACCCAGAAGTTGTACATGCATGTATTTTTATGCAGGTTTGAAGTATTTATTGCAATCTAGTGGCATAGATTTCGAGGCACGAAGCCGAGCAAAGGCCTAGAGGTGACGATGTCAAATTGAAATGATTTGATAGTCGATTTTGCACTACTCCTCACCATGAATTCACTGGTGCATTCAAATTTTTCATAAGAGCAACGAATCTAAAGGCCATTTTTTAGACTTGAGGTATAGCCATGTAATTCTTGCCAATTTTTGTTGAGAATAATATAAAGCCTCTCCAATTCGAAGTGGGCCTGGAGACATAGTCCATTGTTGGGGTGAAATCCATTGTCATGTCTCGTGTTCTTGCTCTCTTTATCATCTTTTCTCCATGATTATGTCCTCTGTAATGATGTTGCACATAAGATTTCATTTACACTCTTTAATGTTTATTTTAATAACTCACCGATGAAAAGATCCTGGATCAAATGGTGGAAACACATTGAACGACCTGTGGGAAAAATGTAAACAAAGACACAATCCAGGGATAGATTTGATGCATGGGATATGAGAAATTACTAGGGAACACAAACACATGTCATACATCTTGTGTTGCTTCATTTATTTTTATTTCATGCTACAGTCCATCTGCATGACAACTTATCAATTTGGGGAGTTCATATGCCTTGCTCTTAGAATGAGAATGAGATCGCACATATCTGCACCTAGGTCGAATTCGTTTTCTTGGCCAATGTTCTATATCTTTCATTGTTTGAAGGCTCTCCTTTAGGCCATGAGAAGGGATGTGTGTGCCATGGTAAGAGGGGGATTATCTCCTAATTCACAATGTAATCAATAATACCAAGGATCAATGAAGAATTGGTCGTGGTGTTGGAATGGAAGAATGTAACTCCATGATTTTGTAGTCTAGGTTAAAGTATGCATTGCCACCATATTCTTATGGATAGTCCTTTAATAGTTTTATATTCTCGACACTTTAACCACTTACTCGACTCAACATTATTCAAAGTCAATTAGAGAAACTACTTGCTTCCTTTTAGTCCATTGTTGATTATTTAGAAACCTTCGTCTTGCTTCAACGATTCTTAATAGTAGATGGTTTCGAACCCTCTCCATTGTAAAGTCTAAAATCTTGGGTATTGCAACATAATTTTCACATAGGATCCTGTGAGGATTATAAATGTTCCTTGCATTTATGAAAGTGCCTATGAGAAAGATTGAGTGTAGTTAAGAACTAGTGCCATCTTCTGCCATTAAACATGAGTGACTTTAAGAGAATCTTCAATAGTCTTTCAAACCCTGCAAACTTATATATTTCTCCTCTTCCTCCTCTGGTTTTTAAGAAGGATTTCAAGTCCATTCTAGCCATCTATTCACTGTTAACGATGACAAACCTAGGATTGAAGGTAAACCTAGAGACAACGACCATTGAGGGTGGAAACAATGAAACTATAGGACGATTCATCGTGGTGTCGACAATAGCAACTTCCAACTTCCAATATTCTAATCTTTTCATTATTTTGTTCAGATTTGATAAACTGGTGCATTTTCGGTAGAAGCCGACACACTCTATTTGTTGTTTGCATTTTTTAGTCTGCTTGCGAAAGGGTGGAGTTTTAAGAAACCCTCGAGGTCTATTTTTTTCTTTAAAATGGCTCGAGTTGAGGAAATGTTAGAGTTACCAAAAACTCTAATCTTCTCCTCTGTAGTCAATATGGTCACCATAGACAAAACAAATCTGCAATCCATTGTGACCTACTTGCAAGTTTTACAAGCGAAAGCAACATTACTTCAAACTCATAATTGACTGCTTCACGATGCACTTGAGCGATAGAATCTTCAACAACATTTCGAACCAATCCTTGTTCAAACCATATATACGAAGATGATGAAGATGATGAGGCCAATTCAAACCAACATCCAACACAACAACAATTCAGTCAGACATCGCCAGATTAAAGTACAAATGAACTTCAACTTCCTCTTTCCAAGCAGATCATCAGACCTTGGGAAGAAATTAGAATTAGCAAGCATAGAACAAGTATCAGATATGAAAAGGATGTCATATTTAATAATCTAGATTACAACAAGCCAGTCCAGTTCCAAAGTGTTGGATTGCTACAAGAAAGTTCACATTCACCTGCTCCAGTTCAAGAAAAGATCCCAAAATGCCAACATTGTCAATGAGTTGGCCACATGGAAGATCAATTTTTTTATCTTCATCCTTGTAAGCATTGTGGATAGCACAACCATCATTTAGATAAGTTTTTTAAACACATGAAAAATGCAAGACTATATAAACACTATGGTTGGATTCCTTCTTGGCGATGGTCCTTGTCAGTCAAGAAGATATGTTAGTCATACTGATGAATCTAGTCTCGAGTATTGAGGCATCTTGCAGTGAAAGGATTTGTGTCTTCTCACCTTGTACCTGACAGGGGGGAACAACATTAACGATTGACAATCATGCTTCCAATTTTGAAGTCTTATCAATCGAACTGTAACAAGAGAGTGTGACAAAAAAGCGTGATTGGTTTGTGGTTTCCCTTAAACCATCACTTAGTATAAGACTTAACAACTTCTGCTAGACATCGGTTTGTGGTTCCCTTAAAACCTCCACTTGATAAAAGACTTACAACTTCTTCTACGTCATAGTTTATGGTCGTCTTTAAACCAGCATCAAGAGCACTTCCAATTAGTAGAACACACTAGTTGCCAACTTCTAGCTAACTTAGGAAATGTTTCGGGAACCATTGAGCCTAGAGCAGGGTTCCATAGCTTTTGGTCATCCTTAAACCACCAAATTGGTTTGTGGTATTCCTTAGACCATGATAATCATTCAGTTTGTAGTCATCCCAAAACCACCAGATTCAGAGAGCACATTCAACCATCAACAACTACACACTTCTATATTTTAGTTGCCCACCTTCATATTTTAGCTCTCACCTTGGACTCACATACAGCGCTTTGTATTAAGGGGGCGAACGTTGGAAATGTAATCCTTTAAGGCTACCCACTTGACGAAATATGAAATGTCAAGTGATAGTAACGATCAATGGGAGTTGAAGAGACATTGGATGGTGAATCCAAAGGTCACGTCATGCATATATAAGTGTATCATATGATTAATAAAATGTGCATTACACACTTATTTGTTTCATGTCTCCAAAACTTACCATCAAGGACAAATTTTCCATTCCTATCATAGATGACCTTCTCGATGAACTCAGTGGGGGTTCAATACTTTACTAAACTTGACCTATGTTCTAGCTACCACTAGATATGTATGAAAGAGGAAGACATTCCCAAGACTGCATTTCGCACTCATGAGGGTCACTATGAGTTCTTGGTCATGCCCTTTGGTCTCTGTAATGCCCCCTCAAATTTTCAAAGCCTCATGAATCATATCTTTCATCCTTTCCTCCATCACTTTGTGTTGGTTTTCTTTGATGATATTCTCATATATAGTAAAACTTGGAAAGCCCATCTCACCCATGTGGATCAAGTTCTCCATCTCCTCTCCAAGAACAAACTCTTCCTCAAAGAGTTGAAATGTGCTTTTGGCGCCTCTGGAGTTGAGTACCTGGGTCATATTGTTGGCAAGGATGATGTAAGGGTCGATCCTAAGAAAATCGAAGCTATGCAGAATTGGCCTCGTCCTAAAACTCTTAAAAGTTTGCATGGTTTCCTGGGTTTAATGAACTATTATCGCAATCCTGGTTCATAATTATTGAAAAATTGCAACTCCCCCCATAACTCTTTTTAAAAGGAATGCTTTCAATTGGACTCCAAAAACTGACCAATCCTTCCAAGCCTTGAAAGAAGCTATGTGCACTACTCCTTCTCTGGCACTATCTAACTTCACCAAGACCTTTGTTCTAGAATGTGATGCATTGGGGAGAGGCATTGGGGCAGTCCTCATGCAAGAAGACTGACCTTTGGATTTCACCAACTAATAGTTGTCAGAGAGACATTTGGGCTAGTCAATCTAAGAAAAGGAAATGTTGGTTATTTTTCATGCAATGGATCTCTGGTGCCCTTATCTCTTCGAGCAACGCTTCCAAATTAAAACAGATCATCAAAAACTTAAGTATTTCCTGGAACAACAAATTTCATCCTTGGAGCAACAAAAATGGGTGACCAAGTTGTTTGGGTATGATTATGAGATCATTTACAAGAAGGGAAAAAAAATGTGGTGGTTAATGCCCTTTCCCCACAATATGAAGAAGAAGGGCCCCTCTTTTCCTTCTCATTCATTTTTGCAGATTGGCTTCAGGATGTTTTCCAAGAATGGTGGGAAGACCCCATAATTTCCAGCCTAATCCAAAAACTGCAACAAGATCCTCAAGCTTCTCTAGGGTCATCTTGGCACAATGAAGAGCTTTGCCATAAAGGTCGCTTGTATTTAAGAAAACAACCGACTCTTAAATCCACGGTGCTCTCTGAGCTTAATGCTTCACCTACAACTAGGCATTCGGGGTTTTGTTATAAAAAAGAGGATCACATAACAATAAAATAAAAATAGATGCGAAAATAAAAAATAGAAGATAAACAATACAATAGAGACACAAATATACGTGGTTCACCCAATGTGGGCTACGTCCACTCGAGAAATTGTCAGTCCTTCCTTTATTATTATCCAACAAATGAAGGGATACAACCTACATCCTACTCGATGTAACTTCCTCTTGTTTTCTCACAGTCTCCTATCTTAGAATACAACATTCACTCACACATACACCAATCCGCAATGTGATTCTCTCACACATAAAAGAGGGTTTCCTTCTAGGGAAAAAAAACATAACATAACTTCTACCATCAGATCTGCAAGCTTATAATGAATGGTCTAGATTGACTATGAAATTACAATATTTTATAAGGCAATTTTCCCAAAAAAAAAAAATCAGGGGTGCTTCCCTTGAACCCCCAC